>JASAND010019023.1:0-14787 GCA_030248195.1 Trissonchulus latispiculum
TACGTACTACACATAACAAAAAAATTACAAAACCAAAATTGTTTCAACCTTTTAGGGGATAGGATTTTGAGGACGAAGGCATCTATCAACAGGGTCCCAGCGCCAAAACGAAACATCCGAAACTATGGCCTCAGCCAAAATACGAGAATGTTCGGATAAACTATTATATGGTGACCCAGTAAAAGTTTCATCCAGAAAACCAGGGGGGGTAGACATAAAAATATCCCCTCTTTCATACGAACGTGCTGCCGGCTAGTGTTTGAGGCGGCCGGCTGCAGTCGGGCGGCGGCCGGCCGCCGGCCGACGACTTTTGCTCGCCGGCCGGCCGCCGGCTACCGGCCGGTCGGCCGGCCGGCGGCCGGGGTGGCCGGCCGGCTAACGGCCGACTGGCCGGCCGGCCCGCCGCCGGCTGGGATACAAATCACCAATCAGAAATTTACAAAACAGAGCAACTAAGCTTAAAATGGACTCCTAATCTAGTTTTGCTAATTTCTTATGCTACGCTGTGCTATTTTTCTAAGACAATATCCGAAAAAAATATCTTAGCAGTTATAATAACAGCACTGCAAACTAGTCTAGGCCGGTAGCCGGCCTGCTAGGGGCTCACCGGCCGCCGGCCGGCTGGCCGATGGGTGCGGCCGGGCCGACCGGCAGCCGGCCAATGAAACCCCGGCCGGCCTCAAACACTACTGCCGGCTGCCCACACTGAGAACAAATACCCGGACGAGCGTAACGCGGAGAGTTTGCTACTAACCGGTGGCCCCACGGTAATTGGAACAAAGTAACAGTGCAAGCATTTACCGAGCCTCCCGGTGGTATCAGTGCAGGAAAACGAACAGTGTTAGGAGCTGAGGGTGCACCGGCCGGGGGAGCAAGCGGCGGAGGAGCAAGGGGAACAGAAACCGAGGGAACATACGTTTGAACTTCTCTTGAAAGTAAAAAGGGATGAAAATTTGGTGGTAAAGAATAACGTGTAGGGGACCTCCCAGCCCCGGCGGGGTAGCGAGGTTGCACATGCCCATCTATAGAGAAAGTGTCCAATGTAGAATTTGGAGAGGACAACGTGGTTGGAATTGAATCATAGTAGTAATTTACAGTTCGGAGAGGAGAGGCGGATCCAGAAGAAGGATTAGACATCCAAATAGAAACAGGAGGTCGTGTTACAGTAGTAGAAGTAGAATTTGACAAATTTCGAGTCGTCGTTGTGGGTTGACTTTGAGAGGACTCATACGAGGGGGAGGCGTCACTGAAAAAAAGAAGGTCGACCCGTGCCCGGTAGTGCCGAACGGAGGTTCAAACATTGAATAAACTCCCAAATCGGGTTCCGAATGATGCATAGACTGGTACTCTGACGTAACTGGGTATCCGGAGTAACTAGGGCATTCAACGTTTGACACAAATCTAGGATAACTTGAATTTGGTGAAAGCAACTCTGAACGGATGGAAAATTTCATCGGAGGGAACCCCGGACGCGGAGGAGTATACCCTACCACGTGTCGACGAGCCGCTACCAACTGTTGCGAGTACACCAAACGATCAGACATTATACATATACCTTAGGAAAAATAGAAAAAATACAACCCACCGAATAACCTCAAGATCCGCTTGAAGGGGAATTTTCCGGATACAACGTAACCTTTCTAGAATAAAAATATACAATAAATATGACAGGAACGACAGATAACAGAACGTGCAAAACACAAAACACCCCATTATCTAACCAGAATCTTCCTCCGGAGTAGGGTTATATAGTAGGGGCCCCGGAGACGGAAAGGCAGGGGAGGTTGGAGACGCCATAGCGTCCGTAAATTTTCGCAGCAAAACTGCAGAAGGTAATCTTTGTAAAATAACTTCGTGTTCGTTTTTTACCAATAAAGGAGTCGAAGGACATGACATATATAAGGTAGGAGCCCCTTTCTCACGTAAATACAGAGGAGGCTGAAAATAAGCCGGAAGCGCGAAATATCCGAATTGAGCTGCTAATCCAATAAATTTTTTACAAGAAGGCAAATCCAATTCAGAAGGATCAAAAACCATAGCCGCAATATGTTTATAGCGCAAATCTGCAGAAGTAACCCACCCCCCACGGTAAGGTACACCAGGACCCAACTCTAATTCCTGATTTAACACCGGAGGAAGATGTTCTCCCGGAGCAACCTTGCCCCGGAGAGACACATTGGTTGACCAACATTCGACAAGTCATATCTCCATGGACGCGGGTCAAAACATACTCTTGAAAAGTTAGACATTCTAAGGTGCAATTGCTAAGATACGTATATAAAAACCAAACTAAAGAAGAGAAAAATTTTATGCTAACCTCAAAATTTTCCGAATTTGGCGGGAAAAGTAGAGTCTAGCCGACACAGGGAAAGAGCGTTATAGCGAGAGTTATAGGGCGTGCCCCCAAATCCAAAAGATGTTTTGGTGGGTCAAAGGTAGCTGGAGTGGGATAACAATTAAATAAAGCGGCAACTTTTTGCATTCGAGAGGATTCTTTTGCATAATAGATGGAAGAGGGTACAGGTTCTGGAGTGGGGGGAAAGTTTTATCTTCAACCGCAAAAGCAAAAAGATATTTTGATTCTCGTACCGAGGGTGCCCCCCCCCCGAAATTACTCTATACCCGGGTGTCGGTGGGAACGGCATAGTGTCCCACGTAGGATCGAATTGACTGGATTTTATGAGATGCCAAACGTCGACTGGGATTTCGTACCCCGGTCATTCTGACACGGGTGGTAAAGGAGTAAATGTCACTCGTTTTTCCGGTTGTGCCTTTTTAGACTTACCAAATTTTGCTGTTCCGTATGGCATAGTACTAAAAACAAGAAAAGAATTAGGAAGGTTTATTGAAAACCTACCAAAATGTTCTCCAGAAATCGGTCAGGGGCACTGACTAGAGAGCAACAGAAACAAAACAAGCGCGTACTAGAACAACTAGATAATTACATAGCATCTACAATAGGTTAGTAAAATACAAATAAGGAGGGTAAAAGGGAAGTACGAAAGGTGTAAAGATAAAAGAAAATATTAAGTAAAATAGATAAAACGTTAAACCATAGTACTAAGGTTGACCTTAGCTTTTTGCAGAATCAAGGGGGATAGATCTATAAAAAATTTTATTCGTTTTTAAATAAACAAAGTTCTAAGAATTTTGAAAAGTAAAATTGAAGGAGGAGGAAAATTAACCGGGCAAAGGATAAAATGAGTTATGAATAGAAAGGTTTTAGACGGTTTACATTGATCAACTCCGGAGTAGCGTCCGAACGGTGAGTGGACAAAATTTCAACATTTGTAGGAGAAACCACCTTTATAACACGATAGGGACCCTGAAACATTGGGAGATATTTTCGACTAGCTCCCCGAGGAATGTTTGCCTAGGAAACGTCTTTCTAAACCAGCATATTTTCTTTATCCTCGACCACCTTAGTTTTTGCATCATAACGAGCTCGACATTTTTCCAAAACTTCCAGGGTATATTCCTTAAGAATTTGACGAGAGTACTGCAATTTTTCACGTAAATCTTCTACGTATGAAGGAGTAAATTCTTTAGCAAGTGGGTCCTTGCGACTGAGTAAATTTTGAGAAAATAACCGGGGATCTTGACCAAACAATAGATAGTAGGGGGATTCTCTGGTAGAGGCATGGGGAGTAGAGCGGTAGGCGAACAAAACCCACGGAATTAACTCATCCCAGTCTTTATTGAATCCTAAAATTGCTTTCCGTAAAAGCCCATTTAAGGTTCCATTTAGTCTTTCGCACGCCCCATTGGTTTGAGGGTGGTAAGCGGTAGTACGTACCTTTTTAGTCCCCAAAAGTTTACACAAGGACTCCATTAGGGCAGAACAAAAAGGAGTGCCCTTGTCCGTGAGAATTTGTCTAGGAGCTCCGTGAACCGCGATAATGTTTTCAGCAAACTTTTTAGCAATCGTTTGAGTTTGTTCGTTTGGCATAGGAAAAGCCCAACCCCAACGCGTAAGAAAATCAACCACAACCAATGCCTTGGAATTTCCAGAGGAAGTGGGTGGGGCGTGCATGACGTCCATGGAGAGTCTCTCAAAAGGGGCTTCCACGGGATTTCCAAATTCCAAAAATTCAAAAAACGCATCCAGGCCTGCTTTTTGCGAGGTCCGGGATTACATGCAGCACAAACCTGACATAAATCCAAGTACCGATTTATATCCTGAGTTAAGGTTTCCCAAAAATATTTTCAAGAAATCATCCCCAGTGTGCGGTCCCTCCCGTTATGACACCCAGCAAACAATGTATTATGACATTCATCAAATACGTACTTACGACAATCCCGGGGGACTACTCACTACTATCAATTTTAGGGGGTCACGGCGTTTGAACTTGAGCCTCCGGTGTAAAATTTCGTTTTCTATATAATAATCTGAAGAAGTTTTACGTACGGCGTATGCCTCCACAGGATCCTGCGGAAGGGTTTTGTCCTGTAGAAATTTCAACATATTTGCTGTGAAAGGGTCCGACTGCAAAGCCTGTTTCCAAATTTCTATTCCGGCCTCGGATGCCAGCGGTTCTTCTGGGCCCTCATACTCGTTCTCCATATTAGTGATAGCAAATAAAAATTCTGGAATTTTAGGGTGGTCCGCAAAAGAACCAGGTATTTCAGGAGGATTTCGAGACAGGGCATCCGGAGCACCATTTGTGACACCCGGGCGCTGAATTACCCGAAACCGAAAAGAACGTAGAAAGGCCCTCCACCGGGCTATTCGACCAAGGGCAGTTTTTGGTACCACTTGGTCGCCCAACATATATTCGAGTGCTTTGTGATCAGTTATAACGTCAAACTCATATAAAATCAAATAATGTTGAAAATATGAAATTCCGAAGAAAATGGCCAGGGCTTCCAATTCGGTTACGTGATAGTTCTTTTCTGCTGTGGTCAGCGCCCGGGCGGCATATGCAACCGGATGAAATTTACCTTGCTCGTCGGTTAGCTGGAGGACGGCTGCAATACTTAAAAAGCTGGCATCCGTGGCCAAGGTGAACCGTTTCGAAAAGTCCGGATACACCAATACAGGAGCCGTGATCAGTTTTTCCTTTAAAGTTTCAAATGCCCCTTGACAAGCACTAGACCAAATAAATTCTGCGTCCTTTTTAAGTAAAAAGTTTAGGGGGTGAGCAATTTTGGAAAAGTTTGGAACGAACCGCCTGTATTACCCCGCTAAAGCCAGAAAACTTTGGACATCTTTCACGGTTTGTGGAACAGAAAAATCCTTAACAACACGAATTTTCTCCGGATCCGTGGAGATCCCGGAGGCAGACAAAGCATGTCCCAAAAAGGGCATGGAGGATTATGCAAATTCACATTTTGACAATTTTAGAATGACGCGCTCTCTTGAACAACGCAAAAAAATTTCAAGAAGTTTGTCCAAATGATCAAATTCAGAGACGCTGGATATCAAAATGTCATCAATATAAACCGTGAACCCTTCCATTATGCGGTCTATAATGCGTCGAAAAGTTGACGGAGCATTGCATAAACCAAAGGGCATAACCTTGAACTCATACAGCCCGGAATGGGTAATAAAGGCTGTCTTTTCCCGGTCCGGAGGGTAAATAGGAATTTGATGGAAACCGGAGGCCAAATCTAATTTAGAGAAAATGGAATGTCCCAAAATTGCCTCGAAAAGTCCGTGAATGTAGGGAATGGGGTAGCAATCCTTTTTCGTGATTGCATTTAATTTCCGATAGTCAACACATACCCTCCAGTCCCCATCCTTTTTGGCGACCAATGATGGGAGAAGCCCAACGGCTCCGGGAGGGCTGTATGAGTCCCTGTTCCAGCCACGCTGCGAGCTTTTCATCTATAATTTGTCTTTGTGCAGGGTTCACCTTATACGCCCGTGCTTTGATAGGACGTTTCCCGGGCTCGATTTCAATGTAGTGATAGTCAATTTCGGTTTTCCCACAGCATCCAGCTGCGTCCCAAATATTTGGAAAATTCAAAATCATAAGTTTCAGCCTGCGCTGGTTCCTACGCGTCAGGCAACAATCAACAAGTTTGATTTTTTCGAACAAGAGAGCGCGTCTTTCTGCCTCTTCGAAAGCAGGAGAATTTACAATTTCTGTTAGGTTATTGGAGGCGCCCCCTTTTCCGGAGAGATTGCCTCCCCAAAAGAAGGATTTTCCTGATTTGACATTTCTAGTAGTTGTTGGCGTGTAATATACGTATATCCGGGCTCGCCCGGGTGTATTTGCCTTGTAAATTTCACCGGGACCCATGGCCCGGATTCAAGAGCTTCACACTCCCCTTCCCCTGCCAAATTCTCCGAAGACGCAGGAACAATGGACTCCCCACTGGCTTGCCCGGACAACGGCCCAGACACACCAGGGGGTTCCCCAGGAGAGCCGCCCGGACAACGGCCCAGACAACCTCTCCCGGAAGAAACGTCCTCCTGCAACTTAGGGGAATCTTCAACCCAATACTGGAGCTGGTCAGAAAACCCCACTGAAACTAACGGAAAAGGCCTTTTCAAATTTTCGGGTAAAGGTGCTAATTGTTCTGAAGGAATTAAAGAAGGTTTCAAAACAGTTGTCTGACCTGATGAGGGGGAGACTACCCCCTCTTTTGAAATTTTTTGAGGTTCTGGGGGAGTGGACAATGCCTTTGCTAGGGTGGTATTTTCTTTCACAATTTCCAGTTCCAAATTTTCTTCCTCTAGTGGTGGCTTACCCCCTCTTTTGAAAAAATATTCGAATCCATATTTTCTTCATGACATTGAAATACAAATTGCTGGTCATCTTGAGCCTTTTGCTGTAGGTATGGGTCGAATGGAGAACCTTCCCGGAGTGGCGGGTCCCCCATACGTGCGTCAACAGCAAAAAGCAATGCGTGCGAATTCATCTAAATGAACTTGAGCTGGAGTGAAAATATTGAGGTCACACAAAATAGGTTCTCGGGCGGAATAATCCCGCACGGGAGTAACCGACCCAAGTACTGTGGCCTGTGGAATTGTAATTGGAGATGGAGTAGGGTTTACCATTAACAGTTCAAAGAAATTTTCCAAAATTTGAACCACCCCAGCATAAAGTAAAACTTTGTGTTCAGACAATAAAGATTCCATAGGGTCGAAAAAACACAATGGTCCCCAAACAGCGGAGGAGGTTCGAGCTTGCGCCCACACCTCCGAGGTGGGGGGACTACTACATCCACTGCCATCACTGCCGGAGTTTCATCACACCAGTTTGCTAAAAATTCGGCACGAATATCAACCGCCGAGAGTAGGGGATGGCGGATGCCTTGCATGTTAACCTCGTTCGAAGAAAATAGCAAATCCCATTGGAACATTTTCATAAAATCGGTGCCAATTAACATATCACGGTAGAATTCGGGTGCCATATGAAAAGACCAACCGTATTCTTTGCATCCCACCGTGAAAATAACAAAAACTTTGGCTGAAATTTTTAAGGGAGCATTATTTGAAGTGACGGCAGTGATAGGGTCAGGGTGATCAAAACTACTAAAATTCTTTGCACTGTTCGGGGACTGATGATAGAAATCGACGCCCCGGAATCTATAATTGCCAAAATTCTTGCGGCCCCAGATGTTACTAAGACAGCGAGCATATTGTCCGCTGCCGCTAGTACCTGTTCGGATTCAATTCCCGCGGAAGCCCACGGAGTCACTGCTATGAAAGCTAAATGACCTGAAACGGGATTTTCCTTATCTTGTACGGTATCAATAACGGAGAACTGTTCCGTCTCCGTGGCCACTGAGACACTCTGTGTCTGTGCTGCCGAGGGAGGGGGCATCCCCCCGAGAACCGGAGAAAAACCCGCGGCCCAGGTAGAGGGTGGATGTTTTTCAACAAACAAGATAGAGTCGTATTCCGATTGATTAGGGCATAAACGTTTCAGTAAAAGTGCCATTTCGCGCATTTGGTTGGACAAGGCATAGTGATACTCTTGCATAAAATTATACGTATCTCGGTGAATTGCCTGTAAATGGGTCAAATTATGGACTACTTTTGAAAAGACACTCGACAATTGAGCCTCTGACATTGACAAATCGAGATGTCGAGAATCAAGTTCGGTGGCGATTGAAAGCGCCTCCGGACTAGACTGGAGGGGCCCCTCCCCCCATGGAGCAGAACCGCCACCTGGGGGGGAAATAGAATGAAGAAAAATTGATTGTTGGAAAGGAAGGGGGGGAAGGGGGGGGGGAGGGGGGGGGGGGTGGGTTTGGGTTGGGGGGGGGGGGGGGGGGGGGGGGGGGGGTGGGGGGGGGGGGGAGGGGAGGGGGTTGGTGGGGAGGGGAGGGAGGGGGGAGGGGGGTGTAGGGTGGGAGTGGGTGGGAGGGGGGGTTGTAGTCAGGAGGGGCTTTAGAGGGATATCTTACTCAACATTTTTCGGGAGGGTGACCCCGTTTTTTACAATATCTACAGGGGGCGGAAAATTTCTTACGTTTTTCTTCGTCCCACTTGGCTAGGGCTTCCTGCATGTGTTGTTCGAACCAGTCCTTCATCTCTCGGAAACCAAGGCGGGAGGCAGCGACTTCTAAATTTGCCTGTGAGGTAGACTCTGGGGTTTTTTGGTTCTGAGGTCTGTTATCAGACCCACCTTCTTCGACATAGTAGATAGGCAAATCATATGATAAGGTGTCGCCCTCCGGAGCCCTGGCTTCGCGAGACTCCAGACGGTCAATGATGCGACGCACATCCTGCATGGTCGGGCGTTCACTCTGGTAGAGGGAGGCCAGTGCAAGGGCGAACTTGTCATGGACTCCGGCAAAAAGTTGTTGAACACATTGTTCTTCCCTTTCCTCCTGGGTGTCCCACAGGTCGAGGGCCATAGCTTGTAGTTCAGAAATATAATGACGAACAGATTCATTGTGGAGTTGTTTTCGGTGAGCGAAAGCAGAAAATCTATCGCGTAAGGAAAGCTGAGGTTTTGGAAATTGAGATTTTATCAGTTCAAGAAAACCAGTATATGACTCTACGACCTGTGGGCCACAACGGGAGGCGAAAATTTGAGCTTTTCCGGAGAGTTTATTCCAGAGAAGACGCCCCCACTGGCTCTCCGGGACCGCATGAACCGCCACGGCCGATTCAAATTGAGGAAGCCAATCCTCAAAATAAGCGTATTTTGGGTCGTAGCGAGGGACCTCCCTTAAAACTTCAAGATAATACCGAAAAAGACTAGTATCAAATTTGGGGACAGAAATGTCCGTTGGTTGCATGGTTTCGGGGGTGGGGTGATGAGAATTTTTGGGCGTTTTTGATTTTTTTTCCCACGGTGAGAACTCTGATTCGAAAAAGATGAGGGGGTAGGAGGGGGACCCGGAGAAGGGGGAGAAAGTGATGATTGGAGATGTGGCGGTATGTACGTATATACCTGTTGAGAACTAGAAACTGGCGGAAAAGTGGTGGGTGCCGGATTTGGGGGGAGGGGTTGCCCCCCGGAGGTTCCTGTCCAGCAGGGGGGGCACCGCGTCCTTGCCCTCCCATAAGAAGGACACAGACGAGTGCAGTCCCCGCTGCTGGGAGGTCTCACTGGGGGTAAGGGGACGGTTTTGGGATACATAGTCAGTCGCACAGGTGTGGGAGGCAACCATATCTGCCATATAGTATGGATTTTCAGGAGCCTGTTGAGGTACATATGGCGGTACCCGGAGGGGCGGAAGATTTGGTTGGGATCCCTCCCACAAATGATATCTGTCTAGTTCCGCAATGACCGGATTCTGAAAAACCTGCTGTTCCAGCCGGTCATGTTCAAAATTTGCGGGTGTACGTATGAAGTATTGCCCCTCCGGAAACTGTTCATTGGGGGGTTGATAACGAAGTTGAAGAATTTGCTGCTGATGCGGGTCAGGAGCTGCAAGTTGAGCACCTTCATACAAGTGTTGTCCATAAGAACGGGGGAGAATCGGAAAATATTTGGGGGCCTGATCATTTACGCGACTACGCTGAGTTAGGCGACTTGGGGAAGCCAGAGGGGGATTTTGAGTACTGGGGTGGGGAACTGGTTAAGGGGGAGGTGAGGGAGGCCGTGTATGATGTAATATTGGTGCGGAGGGACCCCCGGTACAAACTGGGGTACAATGAACTGAAATGTGAGAAGGAGCCGTAGCTCGATTTGGTAGGGGGTTTCCGTATTGGTACCGCGGAGCCACATGCCCACCCAATTGAGAGGACTGAGGGGCTTGAGAATTTACCGGCGGTACGTACATATTTTTCTGAAAATCTGCCACCGAGGCCGCTGGAATGCTATGTGGAATTTGGGTGTTGGGTAGGTAATTGGGCTCTGGGGGGTGGTACCCCCCACCAAAATTCTGCTCCATATATGATGCGGGGGTGTTATGGTTTAAACCTCCCCCTTCAGACAAAATGCCCGAATTTTGACTGTTCGCAGAATTGTAGACAGACCCATTTTCTGAATAAGCAACATTTTCCCCGAAATTTTGCTGAAAATTTGGTCCAATAGGGGGTGGAGGGGTCCCGTTTTCGACCCGCCGGGAGAGTGTCCCGACAACGCCAGACGGACCTAAAACATTTTGCCCAAAATTTTGTGAAAAATTTGAATCCATGGGAGGGGGGCAGGAGCCGTTTCCGACCTGTTGGGAGAGTGTCCCGACAACCTCGGACGGACCCTGAGGAGACCGGAGAGAATACGTACTTTGGGGGGGGAGGAGCTGCAGCCCCACCTTGGGAAGTTTGGGGGAGATAATAATTTGGAGGAAAGTGTGAAGTTTGAGTTTGTTGGGAAAGGGGGGGTCCCTCTCCGGCTTGCCCGGACAACGGCCCAGATGCGACACGCCAAATCCCGCCGCCGAAAAAGCTCACCCAGGACCCCCCCACCGGGGGGGTGGGGGCTGCCTAGCCAACCGGGAGGGGGGGGCGGGTGGTTAGGTACCACCAATAAAAAAACCAGCAAGCAAGGACTGACCAGTTGTCACCTACATCCGGTTAGCTTGCCCGGACAACGGCCCAGACACACCATTCGGGGCCGCCCCATTTCCCAAACTATTTGAGGGTGGAAGTGAATTTTGAGGCTGTTGGGGAAGGGGGGTCCCTCTCCGGCTTGCCCGGACAACGGCCCAGACACACCATTAGGGGCCGCCCCATTTTGCAACCCCATAGCAGAAAGAACACTTTGGGTAGACTGAACAACGTCAAAACGAGGCGAAATAAAATTATCAAAATCCCGACGAAAATTTGAATTTTCGGAATTTTGGTCCATTGGATTTTGGGGGAGGGGTTGGGTAGTTTACCCGCCCCTAAATTACCCAAATTTTCGTTTTGGGGGGAAGCAAACTGAGAAACGATATGAGATGGGCCGGAAATTGGTCCCCCCAACACCTGTACTGAGGTTTCTCTCCGGTCCCTGTAAGATTCCCCCCAAAATTTTGTCCCACTGGTTCCCCAACTGCAGGAGAACCCCAAGTATTCATTAAAGCCCCCGAAAAGTTTATATCCCCCGAGACATTTCTCCCAACGACCGTCCCCTAGAAACGGAATGGCTGCGCCGCTGCGGGGGTGGGGGGGGGTTCCAAATTTTGGGGGGTGAGGGAAATCAGAATTTTGGGGGTGTAGGTTTTCAGAATTTTGGGGGTGCAGGTTTTAAGAATTTTGGGGGTGGGTGGGTTCAAAATTTTGGGGGTGGGAAGGTTCAAAATTTTGGGGGTGGGGGGGTTCAGCAAAATGTACCTCTGAATTTTGTGACACAGGTGGAGAAGAAACCAAAACTTGTCGGGGTGGGGGGAGGTGGATTTGAACTATATGGGGGGTCGGATTTTGTAAATTTTGGGGGGAGGCAATCCTCCCGTTCCCCCCATGCTGTCGCCCCCCCCCCCAAGTTTGCAGGAGACTTTTGAAAAAAATAGCGGTTCAAAAACTATCCGAAACTTCTGGTGCCTGCGAATTTGGAGGTAGACGTAGTAGTTGCGAATTCGGGCGAGACGAGTCCGACATGCTACTCTCCTGAAAGAACGGTCGCCAGTTGTAAAGAATAAGTTGTTTGCCAATAAACTATAAATTTAAATTAAAAGAAGAATTGCTAAGGTCCTAGAGCGTGTGCATGTCAACCTCGTCCCCTAACTCGCTTATTCCCTAAACAACTACAGCAGGCGCCGGCAATCTATTAAGTACCGTGAGTTTACTGGGTTTTATGAGAAAGTTATAAATTTGACAAAAAGGAGCAAAATAATATTCAGTTCAAAAATGTAAGAACATTCAGCTCACAAAACTCAACAAAATAGAAATTTCACAAAATTATACACAAATACTACAAAACAATCAACTAACCCAAAATTGTGGAAGGGGTAAAGTCCCCGGACGGAAGAGAACAACTCCGAAACTATCCCCAAAATTGACCCAACGGTGGGAGACGGCAATTACACCCGACCGGTTGCTAGACGAAAATTCCCAAGACTGACTAAACGAGCGCTCAATTTCAATGGCGGAACAAATTAGCTAAGGAACCAGGGTTCCTACACAAGAGTACAATTTTGCATTTACCGTTTGTTAAGATAGCGCTACATTTTAAATAAATTTAGATGAAAATCAAGGAGAGTGTCAGAAAATAGTTCACACTGAGATACGTGGTGGAATTTCAATGATTTCCCACCGTACGCAAAATCAAATAGCCCCATGGTTCCCAATTATGATCCTACCGCTCCCAATAGCTGGATCATGTGGACGCTAACAATTTATGTGGATGGGCTATGTTACAACTCACAATCCCTTCCAGTGAAGGACTTTGAATGGATGGACAATTATGATAATATTGATTGGTTACAACAACAGCTGGATCAGGAAACAGGCTGTGTACTAGTAGTTGAGTTGGACTATCCTCAGCATTTGCATGACTCTCACAATTCGTATCCATTGGCTCCTGAAAAACTGACAATTACTGATTAAATGCTGTCTCCCTATGCTTCCAACCTGAAGAAAGACTTATCAATATCCTCTGGAAAGGTAGAAAAATTGGTTCCTAATATCCTACCCAGGAAGAATTATATAGTCCACTATACTAACCTGCAGCAATATCTGAAACTTGGTCTTCAGCTGGCTAAGGTTCATCGAGTACTTAAATTTACTACGAAGCCGTGGATGCAACCCTATATCCTGTTCAACACGGAACAACGGAAACATGCAAAGAGCGAATTTGAGAAGGACCAGTACAAGCTCCTCAATAATGCCGTATTTGGAAAAACCATGTACAATGTCAGAGCCTACCAGTACATTAAATTAGCGACCATCCAAAAGATCATCCTCTGCACTCAGCACAAAACAAAAAGGTGTTGGATAAAATGAAGGATGAAACTATGGGTAGTCCAATTGAAGCTTTTTGTGGTGTGTGTGCTAAGGCTTATGCAATTGTATGTGATGGGATTGAGAAGAAACGACTTAAAGGTATTAAAAAATCAGTGGTAAAATGGGGGGTTCATTTCAAACTTTATGTTTCAACTATTTTTGAAGGGTCTACTATGTATTGTACTATGAATTTTATATGAAGTGATAAACATAACTTGTATAGAGTACATGTTAATAAGAAGGGGGTTATCCACTTTTGATGATAAAAGGTATTTGTTAGACGATGGTATTACCAGTTATGCCGATGGACATTATAAAATCGTTATGTAATAAATGGACATTAGAAGAATAACTGATACGACATTCAATAACCCACAAAAAGAGGCATTTAGCAAAAAATTAAAAAATATCCCACTAAAAACAGACAGTCCAAAAAATGAACATAGCCCACAAAAAATGCACGAAAAACCACAAAAGAGGCCAAAGAATACAAAAGAAGCAAAAACGGAAAAACCGTAAAAAACCGTAACCTGGTAGCATAAGCCGTCTGATGAGACCCTTTGGCGGGGACCGAAACGGTAAAAACCACCTGTCTACCCGCAGCTTCGAGGCTGCGAAAAAATCAGGTGACACTCTTGAACTAGGTCAGGGTTCGCAGCCTTGGCTTTTTACACTGGGAATGGCACTGGATTACCGGTAGAATCCGGGTTTTACATCTGCTTTTACTGATAACTTACAGATACAGAAGCCGAGCTGATACCAATCACCGATAAAGGTTTAACCTTTTCTCTGAAGGGTATATCATCTGTATTTGAAGGTTAACAATTAACATTAAGAAAAATGTCGTTGTTCGGCAAACCTGCAACTGCTAAATTTTGGTACTAATTTAGTCATCGCTGCAATGGTACTAGTGGTACCTTAATAGTAACATAGCCAACTTAATAAAATCAATCTATGACATTTCCACACTTTAGCTTTGTTGAAAATTACACTACAGATTAGAGGCCTGCATGAGCTGGCCCTGGCGCGCCAACGACCAAAGTTCACGGGCAGGGCGGGCCCGCGAGCCGAAACTCACGGGCCGGGTCGGGCCGCGTTCCGAAAGACCGGCCCGCCGTCTTTGAATGATTTAACTATAAAACAGTAACTCTTATTTTAGCTGAAATGGTTTTGTGTTTCCGAAATATGTTTCTTTCACACTAACACTGGTTTTCCTCAGTTAACTTTAGCATTTTAATTTTATGAATAATATGCATTTGTCGTCACATCATTAATGTGAAATCCTCAATTCATCTAAGTCAGTTTAGCGTTTACAACATTAGAATATAAAACATTGAATTAGTGTAGAATATTTCCTTGATTTTACCCTAAATTATTCAAAAGTGAGTGCTAGCTTCATACAAATTCAAACTAAATTCTCCTTTTGTGCATGGTCCAAGGACGGAGTTAGCTAATACTTTCTCTCTCAAATTTTGGGCGCAATTTACAGTCAATCTCGTCTTTTGAGTTGT
>JASAND010019024.1:0-21886 GCA_030248195.1 Trissonchulus latispiculum
GGTCGAATGATTATGTGTAATAGGATGTGCGGAGCTCCCCATCGCTATAGGGGCGAATAAAAGCTGCTAAGTTGACGTTTCGTTCTTAGTGCATACATTTTAATGCGTATGGTGAATATAAATCACCCATTAGTTTTGGTCTAGCACCTATCCATGGGCTGGGGAGGAACCCTGCTATAGATGGTACCTTGTGTTGCCACAAGCTCAAATCCAAGTACCTCTTAGAAACACCTTGTCAACACCGGACCTTAATATTCGTCATGTAGGATGACCTTGCGAGAAGGGTGGTTTGGATTTTGGAACCATCTCTATGGAAAATTCGATGCGCCTGGGCCCAATCAAATCAAATACTGTATTAAAATTCCTCCTCATGCACATTGCTCCAGAACTGTCATTTTCATACAACTTAACCTAAATGGAATTATAATTTTTGAAAACGTCAAATCAGCGCTGAACATAAATATCTTGCTAAAAGTGGATAAAAATGTGTATAACCTTAATGATGTGGCGGTATAAGTTTATCGTTCATCTTTGAAATTTAGATTCAATGCTTTTATCTCTGACGCCTTGTATATACTTTTGCAATTTAGCTAATTCGTGCGGTACTACCGTCAATGTTGGAACGAAAACAAGGTCACGTTGTTGCCGTCGCAAGTGTTGGTGGTCTTTCCGGTAATATCTCAAATATAAATATTAACATCTATGCAATTGCATGCAACTCGGAAGTCTCATTTCTAGGCAGGCCTTTGGTTGCACAAACTGTGACGTTGCCATTAAATTTTGCATCGTGATAGCTAGAATTTGCTGCTTCAGGTGTTGCAAAAATGACCGATTATTCTTCGTCTAAGGCAGGCGTAATCACCTTTATGGAGGCATTAACTGGTGAACTGGCCAAAATGGAACAAAATATACAGACATCCACAATTTGTCCAGCATACATGAATACTGGAATGTTTACCATGTCCGACTGGTGGTAAGATCCTCCCTCACCCTGTTGTTGTTGCTACGGATTATATATATATAAATATATATATATATATATATATATATATATATATATATATATATATATATATATATATATATATATATATACATATATACATATATATATATATATTCTTGTGCAACATTAAGTCTTTGTTTTTAACATGTCGTCATTTCACGTTAGCAAAATTCACCAATGTGTATAAAACTAATATTTTGTTTATAGTTTTTGCAGATAATAAGCACAGGCAATATTAATAAAAGAAAATAATATAGTATATACTTAAACGCAGTTATTTCAAGATGCCTGTTCAATCTACAATAAACTCTTCTTTCAGGTGCAATCACTTTACATAGGTCCGATCTAAGAGTTTGATCTAATGTCAAGTGCATTGCGCATTATCTAAAGTAATTGATTTAATCGTCATTTTCCTTTAACGTTTTTGAATTTTCAGCTCCTGACCAGAGATGAAACCGGGTCACTATTTACTGACCCGGTGACCCGGTGACCCGGTCGACCCCTGACCCGGTGACCCGGTGACCCGGTGACCCGGTATTTTTGAAAATACAGGTTTAAGCTTGCAAAAAATTAAAAATGCATTATTGGGGTGCGGTGAGTGTTTTTTACCATTTTGGACATTTCTGACGACTAAAATATCAAGTTGGGCAAATGTTTTGCTTTCCTTAAAGTGGTAGCATTGGAAAGTGAATATTGTAAGAAAGCCGGAAGAAATCAAAACGATTTGCACGATTTTGCACTCAATAATGTGAAGTAAACTACATTCCTTGTTGAATCTAACAAATTGGAACAAAATACTTTGCCAAATTCATAACATCATCTACTTCTAATCATAGGGTTTAACATTAGCACTTTTCTGTTTTATCATTATATATTTTAGTAAAATATTTCATTTAATTATATGATTGAAGTTTCACTTAGCGGAAATTCTTTGGAAATATTTTTCGTATGGCTAGGATTCAGAGAATATGAAATAAAACCAATCACAATTGGTTCCTGAAGATATGTAGTAAGCCATAACAATTGCAAAAAATGCAAAGTAAAACTCAGAATCTGTAAACCTTGTTTTGCTGAGATTTTCCTTCTTGCCGAGATTTGAAACCTACAGTCTAACCTTCTCCCTCCAAAAATAATCGCAGCAGCGATAATTCACTTACAGTACATGGAGCATTGATAATTTTAGATTTCAAAATAAAGATTTAAGACTTTTAGTATAGTTTCATTTTCTAGTTAAGATTCAACGCAATCAGTGTAGTTTCAAACTTAGATCTAAGCTTGACAGGACATTACAAATATTATGAGGACACTACTACAGCAACAAGCATTTAAAAACTACACAATTAAGTTAAGAATATTTATATTCCTAGTTTTTGAGTAATTGTTGAAGTTTTCAGTTGGCAAAAATTGGTAAAACTTTGAAAAATATCCTATAACAGAAAAAAAATTCCTCCAATCAAAAATACCGGGTCAAGACCGGGTCAGAGCTCCTGACCCGGTGACCCGGTGACCCGGTCCATATAGTGACCCGAACTGACCCGGTGACCCGGTGACCCGGTGGCGGTGACCCGGTTTCATCTCTGCTCCTGACCATTTTATGAGGTACCGTTTGAGCAGCCTGCGCTAACTTAGTTTTAATTTGATTAAGGTTTGCTCCGTTGATGAATCCTGATGATGTGGCAGAGCGGACAGTGGAAGCCATATTAACGAACCAGAAATTTTTAATTGTACCGAAACAGTTTTCAGTACTAGGTGGTTGTAAAGGGTAAGCGCTCAGAACGAGAGCTGACACTTTTTCGGGAACTATGCTCATGTGTATATTTATGATAATGCATTTACTAGGCATGGGCACGGGTCCAAAAAATTGGACCCGGGTACCCGGTACTACCCGAAGCCCTTTGTCGGGTAATTGCAACGCTACCCGGGTACCCGACTTCGGGTACCCGGGTACCCGGGTACCCGAGCAGTTTTCGGGTACCCGAAAAGAAAATTGCAATTTTAATGCTTATTTTTTGTTTGCTATTAAAATAAGACGATTTTGCGGCATATTACAGCTTAATTATTTCTCAGATTTAACTTGCAGGCTTCTAGTGACTAATGCCAAGAAGTAATGGTATATATTTGGTACCATTACCAAAATTTTGGGAGTCTCACTGTGACAATGGACCTCATGGTCAAACTATTACAGAATTCAATAGAATTGTAAATCTGTAGTTTATGATTTAGTTAGCTTTTGCTTTAGCTACTGTTTAATATATAGTAATAAAATGTTTTCTGGTGAAAAAGAGGTCAGCTGAATTTGAAATGAAGACTTTTAAGACTGATCTTCAAAAATTCCATTGGCATAGGGTTAAATTTTAATATAAACTTTACCTAAACAAGTTATATTGAGGATGCAATTCCCGAACTGGCTTAGAATCAAGCAAACTGTGTTCATCACGATTTTAAAAAATATGTTTTAGCGTTTTTGTTTTCAAGAATGTTAAATTTATCAAAAGTGGTATTGCAATTATGTTACAAACCCACTAATCAAAAATAAACTGGCAGAATATTGTATCATTTGATTTAATAAAAATAGACGATCTGTTTGAAAGGTGCACTAGTCCAGACTAGAAAAGAGTAAAGTAGAGTTAAGGGCCGACTTCAATTTAACTCTTTTTAGTTCAGCTTAACTTTCGCGGAAAGGAAAGGAAAGAAAGGAAAGTTGCAATATCCGAATATAGAGTTTTCTAATGACAAGATTGTGCAAGCAGGATTCGAAAAGTTTACGAATTAAAACCATAAGAGCTTTGGAATTGAATTGAATTGAAAATGGAATTTGGAATTCATCGAATTCTCAGTCCCATCGAAGGGCTCGTACCAGGGCACTGTATTGACGGCAATGTACTAATGCATTATCTGTTCGTGCTCGATAGTTTTTGATAATCTTTCCAAACTATTTAAACGGCCAATATGTCAGATAAACAAGCAAGTGCCAGTCGTTCCGATTTGCAACCGGTTATGATCCCTCCAAACAGTTGACTAAAATCATCACTTTCAGTGAACTGGACCGATTTACGAAAGTCCAAACCCATTTGGTTACTCATTATAATTAGGTAAAGTTCTGAAGTTATGATATCTTATATATTAGCTGTGAGAAATCTGTTAAGCAATATCGTCACAGTAAACTTCAGCTTAATCTTGTTCTCCAAAAACCCGTGGATCTTGTCCCACCCAATCCACCACTCAAAAATTATAACACATTGATCTATCTGAAATAATATAAATTAAATATAAACAAAAATATATTAACTATGACTAAATTTGGTGTCAGTATATTTTCTACCACTCTGAGTTCAGATATCACAAAACCGACTTCCAGACTATTGTTTTGGTCCCCGAAAATTGCCATATGCAACTGTTCAGCAAAATGGCGGTCAAAACTTTACAGTTCCCTTAGTCTCCGTATAAATTTAAAAGCTCAATTCGTCAAGTTTTAAAATTTTTGAGTGTTGTGGGGGGGGTAAACTGGAAAGTCCCAGTTTAATCCGGTTTTTTCCGGTTTTAACTGGATATCGGGTACCCGAGGCAGGACCCGGGTACCCGAAAATTCTCGGGTACTCGGGTACCCGTCGGGTACCCGACTACCCGTGCCCATGCCTAGCATTTACGTTTTTAATCAGTTCATAACGTACATTCGCTTTCTGAGATACAAAAATAACATTGGAGAAAGGACTTTTAAGCTGAACTGAACTAGAAATTCTTTGGCGAATTACTAGAACTAATAATGCTGTTTTGAGGATAGAATCCCAATTATTATGTCTAAAATTTCAATACAAATGTCTTTGTGTGTTCTGAAAATGCTGGCAATTGATTAACTTATTATTATCAGAAATGTTCTGTGTTTGCGCTCCTTCTTGGTTTAGATTTTTGCCTTATGAAGCAACTGCTTACATTGGAGATGCATTAGGAATTAATGATTCTACACAGCATTTTCACGCCAGGCCCTTTAAAGCATAAAATTAGCGTAATACGTATTAGTCTTGCGGTGACTTATTAGCATTCATTCTCAGTATAGTGCAACTACAAGTATATATAAACTAGATTTTCTGAATTGTTTGTTTTATTTAGCAATCATGTTCCTGATTTGTGCAATTAAATTTCGTTTGTGCAAGTATAATGCGTAGTAGTACTAGTACTACAAGTCGACAACAACGACGTTATCTAATAAAGCGGCCCACTAAAAAGATATGATTGTCACTCGAGCACATTCGACCAGAAAAATTTGAATTTGAACTTCCGGATTAAAGTTTCGATCGCTCTGCCAACGAAGCTACCGAGGCCACAGTTTCTTCATGTTTGTAGAAGGAGTTCATTCGTTCGTTCGACGGAGGAGTTGTGAAAGGAGTTTGTTCAGGAGAATCCAAACTGATGCGTATATTCATTGTAGACCATCTTTCATCGTTCCATATCTCCGGATAGGACGATGAACAGCACGACTTTTAAATAAAACACAGGAAAAGAAGCTCGTCGAATGTTGAGCATTAATGTGTAGGAAGTTGTTTTAGACTCTGTTATCTTAACCACATCCCGCGCGCCCCCAGCCCCTCTGAACTCAATCTCAAAAGAAGAGAGAGAACAGTCCTTTCCCAACTCAGGGTTGGCGGGTTTACCCCGCTACTAAACTGGTTTTTGCACCGCATCGGGGCAGCAGCGGATCCTTACTGCAGGTTCTGTCCAGGCCAAGAAGACACCCTGCAGCACCTCATTTCCTCCTGCCCTCAGGCTAACAGGGCCCGTGTTCTCCACCTGGGCCCATCCCCCTCAGCCCAAGCCCTCTGGGATAGACCCCTGGAGGTCCTAGCCTTTCTCTGGGAATGCGGACGGCTCCACCCTGGTGGGGCTGCCCGGGTCGATTGACTATGGTCAGGTGGCCGGAAGCAACAACAACAACAACAAGTTGTTGTAGAACCGAAGATAGTAAACGTAAACGTAATGAAGACAAGTAATGCATAAATACACACATAAGTAAAGCAAAACAGCACGAACAGGAAGTACTACAAACTGCTCTTTATATAATAGTAAGGAAGCTTCTAGAATGTTCCAGAAAGCTCGTCACTGCAATAGAAGCTTCTAGAAAGTTCTTCACTACTAGAAGTTTCTGGAATGTTCTCGACGACACCTCCCCACCTAGCCTGAAGTCAAGGTGAAGGCGAAAACTTTATCGTTGGCTTCCGGGGACGTTTGTATCTCCGGGGATTATGGGGACCGTACTCCTGAGGATCAGTCGGTTGAACTGCCGGCTGGGAGGCTGAAGCTGAAGGTGACGCTTCCTCCGGAACCTGGTTTGGAATAGCCGTACTATCACTAGAGGTAATACCCACTGTTCTGGGAGTGGGGGTTATGCCAGGTTCCGTTTCATCTTCTTCAACGTAGCGCGGCTGTAGCTGTTCGATGTGCCTTCTCCACGTGGGACCTCTAGGGTAAACACGGACATTCACTGTGCGAGTACCCTTCCGCTTCGTGACAACGGCAGGTATCCAACGAGGTTCCTTATCTCGGCGTGGGCCCAAATATAAGGTGTAAACAGGATCGCCTACCCTGTAAGACGGCAACACCTTGGACACCTTTTCAGGCATTTGGGATTTAGCAGCTTCTCTGGATTGCCTCCCCTGAGCAATGTGAGCTGGAGACGGGAGGAGCGTATCAATTCGAGTTCGGATTTGACGGGAATTGAGCAGCTCACTCGGTGAGTACCCGCTCGAATTAGGAGTTCGGCGGTATTGCATCAAGAATTCTTGCAGAGCCTTTCTCGGAGGAAGACTAGACTTCCGAAGGGCCTGCTTAAAGGTCTGAACAAGACGTTCAGCAGCACCATTTGTTGCGGGATGATATGGTGCTCCGGTTAAGTGAACGATTCCTCGCTCCTTGCACCAGGATTGGAACTCCTCGGACTGGAAAGCCGTGGCGTTGTCCGTGACGAGTGTATGAGGGAATCCAAAGTGAGCGAAGTCCTGTTCCAGTAGATCAATAGTTGCTTTGGCTGACACTGATTGTGTCGGATGGATGCAGGGATACTTGGAATATGCATCCGTAAGCAACAGCCATTTGGTACCCATGAAATTAATGGCGTGATCCAAGTGAAGACGGCTCCAGGGTTGCTCTGGAAGCATCCAAGGATAGATCGGAGGTTTCGATGGCTTATTCTGATGCTCACCACACGGCACACAATGGCGACATGTAGCTTCTATGTCGTCATCGATATTTGGCCAATAGACAGCAGTGCGAGCCAAATGCTTCATACGTTGCATGCCGAAGTGTCCTAGGTGCAACAGGTCCAGAACGCTTCGTCGCATACTTGTAGGAATCACAACTCTGGATCCTTGAATCAGGCATCCGTTGCATATAGACAGTGAGTCGCCAAGCTGCCGGAAACGTTGCATTTCGGATCCTTCGTCATTTTTCTTTGGAGGCCAACCTTCACGTGTGAAGCACACCACCATTGAAAGAATTGGATCCTTCGCCGTTTCCCGAGCCAGAAAACCAGTATCAGTCGGTGCTAGCTTATCACTGATAGCTTCGATTGCGCACACCATCTCCCCGTCATCATCACTTTCCTCCCTATCGAAAGTGACGTCCTCACTGGAAGTCAGGCGGCTTAATGCATCAGCATTAGCGTGTTCCGCAGTTCGACGATACTTGATTTCGTAATTGAACTGACTTAGCCAAAGAGCCCATCTTGCGAGCCGATTGGCCGCCAACAGTGGAATGTCCTTTCCAGGCCCGAACAGTGCCAGTAGAGGCCGGTGGTCGGTTACCAGTGCAAATCGCCGCCCGTAAAGATACTGGTAAAATTTCTTTAATCCGAACACGATCATGGGCCTCTTTCTGGATTTGGCTATAATTCCTTTGACTCTGTGTCAAAGTTTTTGACACATTGGCAATTGGGCGCTCGCTTCCGTCAGGAAAACGATGAAATAACACGGCTCCAATTCCCACGTTAGATGCATCACAGGCCAGGCCTAGGGGCAAATTGTTGTCAAAGTGGACCAGGACATTCTCTGATGATAGAAGGTCTTTCAATTGTTGGAAAGCCTTCTGATGCTTCTCTTCCCATTTCCATTCGGATTTCTTTTTCGTCAGTTCATACAAAGGTTCAGCAATTGTTGCTAAACCAGACGGAAGGAATTTGGCATAAAATTGTATCGAGCCCATGAATGCTTTTAGGCTGGACACATCCTTTGGCGGCGGCATCTTCAGCACAGCGTCGACCTTGGGTCCCTTCGCAATGCCTTCATGTGATAAGAGATGACCCAGATATTTGACGTATGGCTGAGCAAACTGGCATTTCTCAAGTCGGCAGCGGAGACCTTTCACTTCCAGCCGCTTCAGTAGGCGTTGGAGATTGCGCAAGTAATCTTCCGCGTCTTTACCGCTTACCAAAGTATCATCCAAATAAAAGGCTGTACCTGGCAAATCCTTGGTGAGCTGATCCATGATCTGCTGGAAATAACCAGGTGCTGACTTGATCCCAAAAGGAAGTCGTTTCTGTAGCAGAACTCCCTTATGAGTGCTGAGGGCCAATCTTTATTGGCTGATCGGTGCCAACTTAATCTGATTGTACGCATCAGCAAGATCAATTTTAGTGAATCCATAGCCACCTCCCAGTCGTCGCATTAAATCCTTCGGAAGAGGCAACGGATGACGATGATCCTCCAGTTGAGGATTAACTGTGACTGAATAGTCTCCACAGACACGTAAGCTGGCTTTCTTCTGACCTGGAAGTAAAGCCTTTTTGATAGGAACCACAGGAGCTCAATAATCACTGAACTGGGTGGGTTCCCAGACTCCTCTGGGGATGCCTTTGCCGTATGCCTTCCCCAAATCAGCTTCTAGAGCAAATGGGACGGGTCGTGCTTTACGAAAAATCGGACGGGCATTATCTTTGAACTTGACTTTCAGCTCAAAGTCTTTGAGGCATCCCAGTTCTGGCTTCCACAAGTCCTGGAACTCGTTACACAGAGAACGGCAGCGCTTCTGCAACGCGGTGTCTGATTTCAGGTGGCTAAAAACAGCGTTACACGGTTCTGCTGCTTCCAGAACTTTATCCACGGAAATCCCCAATTGCTTGCTACCAATTCGTCCCAGCAGGTTCAAGTCAGGAATTTCGGACACAGTGAACTGAACATCGTGTGACTCCTTGGAATCCTGCGTAGTTGCTTTCGCGACGAACGTTCCAAGAATCGGTAAATTGTGTTTACTGGCCGATTCGTATCGCCAGTTAGAGACTTCTAGCGCGGGACAACCAAGATCCTCCCAACATTTCCTTGAAATGAAGTTTCCAGTCGTGGCAGTATCCAACTCAAGGTTGAAGGTTCTGCCTTCAATCTCGACCGGCACTTCCAGTTTGGGCAAGGATTCCTGCACGTTCACCGCATTTACTCCGTGGATAAGTTTCACTGAAGACGTTGAGGACATTGTCTTCTTCGTCGAAGATTCTTTCTTTCGACAAACCTTTTCCAGATGACCCTTGATTCCACAATAGTTACATTCAGAATCCTTGAAACGGCAGTTATTGGCTTTGTGATCCGGCCGCCCGCATCGATAGCAAGTACCCTGGGGCTTGGCCAAATCAGTCGCCAAATCTCTGGAGCTGGCCTTTCCTTTGAATTTAGGATTAGTCTTACTGCGAGGAGTTACCTTGTTGACTAGCTTCGGTTTGAAACCATGGACAGTGTCCTTGGCAACCTTCGCAGCGTCCTCCGTTTCAACTGCAATTTCAATAGCCCTGGCGAAATCCAGCTCGTCATTTTTGACTTTGAAAAGGGCCTTCAGGACGGCATCATTATTGACTGAACAAATGAAGCGCGAACGTAGAGCTTCATCCTGAGGGTCCTTTATCGAGGCAAAGTCGCAGGTTGCTACATCCTGACGAATGCGTGCAGCCAGTTCCTGAAGAGTTTCACCAGACTTTCGTCGCATGTCACTCCAAAACTTCGTGAACGACGAATCGTCTTGGGTCATACTGTGTCTTCATGAAATTGACAATCTCATCCAAGGTGAGATCGTTGATTTTCTTGGGTGGGCTCTGCTGCTTAGCCAAATTCGCCAGGAGACGGTAAACGTCCTTTGACTGACTAGTCAGGAAGATTTGAGCCATGCGGTCTTCACACACAAAGTGTGCTGCAGCAAATGTGCAAAACCGATCCCAGTAATCGGGCCACAGCTCACGTGTGGAGTCAAACGCTTCAAAATCGGGCGTAGCGGACAAAGGATGCACCGTTGGAGTTGGACGGGACCCATCGTCTCTCGAACCACCACCCGAGGATTTGAGCATTTGCATCATTATGTTCATTTGCTCCCGATGCTGTCTTTCCATGACTTCCCGTTCTTCCCTTCGTTGACGTTCCGCCGTTTCCATCTGTCGTTGCTGCTGCGCAACTTGTTGCTGCAACAGCTCGACTAATTTGGCAGTTTCAGACATTGTTCCAGACCCGGATCAATCCGAATAATTGACGTAATGAACAAATGTCAATGTTCGTAGTGTTGATGCCGGATCCTACCCAGTGCGCCACAAAATCCCTGTTGTATCTTTGTCCAATAATAAAAGACCACCAGGAATTCCAGAATAGTATTTAATAAATCCAATGAATAATGAAAGCAATAAATGTAATTAAGGCCGGTAATAATAAAGTAATAGCCGTAATAATGTAATAATGAAATAACAAGCAGAGCAGAAATAAACAAACCGAAGATAGTAAGCGTAAACGTAATGAAGACAAGTAATGCATAAATACACACATAAGTAAAGCAAAACAGCACGAACAGGAAGTACTACAAACTGCTCTTTATATAATAGTAAGGAAGCTTCTAGAATGTTCCAGAAAGTTCGTCACTGCAATAGAAGCTTCTAGAAAGTTCTTCACTACTAGCAGTTTCTGGAATGTTCTCCACGACACGTACCTAGTGTTGGAGATCGGCCGGGGTTTCACCGGTGGCCGTGAGCTTCGTAGGCCCGCTAGACGGCTGCCGACCTGGAGCAGTTTGCAGTGCAGCAGCTATTTATGACTGCTAGCTAAGACATTGAATTTCGGATTATATATTAGAAAAATGTAGATGTACGTGTACACATACTGCACAACCCAGAGTCTTGTTCGACGCCTGCCCTGTGTAGACCAGCCGGTGCACAACGTAACATCGTAAACCACGATTTTTTACATTTTGTGTAAATAGGCAGCTCCAGCTTCCAAACCATGCCCTTCTTGACGCATTCCTATTTTGTCCTAGTGCTTTCGGAGCACTGGAGCAGGATATGACGAAGAAGCGACTAGAGTTTGAAACAACATCTGAGTCTTAAGTATTGATATTTCCAAACGTCGAAACTCGAGAGTATGTTGATTATTGTAGTCTAAAAAACATTAATTCATTGTGATTTTGTTTGTTGTTTGTTGTGACACCCCAATTGGTATTCCGGTTAGGCATGGCATACTGTCAGATTGTTTTTAAAATTTGTTGGGGTGTGAGGAGCTCACACTAAATAACTGCAATCGCAATTCTCCGAGGTGTTTTCCAAGGCTATCGAGGCGTCCATTACTTTCACCATAATGAAGGCCCCGTGACAATCCTGACCAAGCAGGCGGCCATCCTTGCACAGACTCGGTAAATTGCCCATAGGAGTATGTCCAAGGTTTCCCCTGGAGGATTCTATGTTCGGCCCCTGTTTGGAGCAGGAGTGAACAATGAATACAGTAGGTCTATTGTTCAATAGAGTGGATCCCAAGGATCCAAAATTTCGCGTTTGAGGCCGAACTGTGCAAAGAGCACCTTCTGGTCTCTAGTCAGCCTTAAGTCAATTGCGTATTTATATACTGGTGCATTATTGAAATGTAATTAAAAATTTATTTTAAGCCTAAGTTCCTCAACTAAACAAGCTTTATCTAGTATTCCATTCCACCTACAGTAAGAGAAGTTGAATTAGCGTAGCTTGGTTTAGAAGTAGCGGCTTTCTGTTTTTAGCATAAAGCTTGTAGTTGCTCTAAATCGTAAATTTCTGATTGTTGATTTACATTCCGGCCGGTGGTGGCCGACTGGTCAGCCGGCCGGCCTCAAACACTACCGAAGTCTTCCTCCTCTCTTTTAAAGTTCCAAAACGGAAACAGGCACTATTTCTTTTACAGACGCCCAAGATCGCAAAACGTTAGGTATTGCATGGATGACCCTGCAAATAAAGCTAGTTCCGTATTTCATAGCAGTCACAATTTCTATTACGATTTTGTCCATTTACCCCGTCCAGACCCATTTCATAGTACCCCTGTTGATTTGGTGGCATTATTGAAATTAATTAACGCAGAGGAAGCTAATTTATCACACTGATTTAATGCCGTAGTGCCTTTGGAAAAGGTATTCACAAAAGTGTACATTAGCTACCAAACCAAGCAAGCAACAGAAATTCCCAGGCTTAGTAGCAAGCAGCTAGCTGTTGGAAGCCATTTTGTTTAAGCCTGGTATTGCAAAGTTATGCACATTGATTTTAGCGTTTTGCTGGTGTTGGTCTCCCCCATGTAACAAAACATTCAGTTTTTCGAAAGTTGTTAAACTGTGTAAATATTCGTCGTATTGTCATTCAAATTTAAGACAAGGAATCAAATTTAAGACAAGGAACTTTGGTTTATGCCTATGATCTGATTGCTTGTAGCAAGAGTACACCCGTTTAGATGTATGTACATGATTTTTGCCTAATTTTCTGCATTGCGTTTAGTTTTAAAACTTAAGTCAAGTGACAGTTTATTTCAAACAATACATTCACAATCTAAATTTAGTTGCAATCTGGACAAAAATTGTATACTTTCCTAAATCTATTTAATTTGACTTTAGAATTTGTTTAGATTGCGAAATTTCATATAATAAGATATTAAAACACTCTCTGAAATTTTGTGGTAGTTTGATTTTCAGTTTATGTTTCAGTTTTTATATTATAGCTTTCCAGTTAGCGAATTTGATGGGTTGTATCCTGGTTCTGACTCCTTAAAAACTAACATCTGAGATGTCATAGAAAAATTAGTTTCTCTTTTTTTCGGGGTTCCCACCAAATTCTTGCAACACACCCCTGATTGCAATAACGGTATTAATTCTGTTAATTCTGAGATTAAGCAAAAATCTGAAGTCGGGAAAAAGAACTAATTCACACTGTTATCAAGGGCATATGAATGAACCAGAGGTCAAAACCTGAACCAGAAATAAACCTGAACCAGAACCTGAACCTGAACCAGAGGTCAAATTTCACTTATCCTTGTGAAAGCAAATTTAGTACCCTAGTCAGTGGACAAAATTTTGATAGCGAGGAAAAATTCTCTTCTCATTTTGTTTGTCACCTGCAATCAAGTGGCAGGATGAACTGGAGCTAGGTAGCCTTTTCACAGTATATCTTACTCTACCTCTACACACCATGCATGCATTCCGGTTGTTGACACTGGAGCTTTCTCCATTCACTTGAATCTAGGGTTGTGCCAGGGCCGTGAAGCGGGCTTCGGGCTCGGGCCGGGCTCGGGCTCGGGCCGGCCCGATACCGGCCCGGCCCGAGTTTTTAATGAGACGGCCCGGCCCGAGCCCGGCCCGAGTTCTCTGTCGAGCCCGACCCGACTCGGGCCGCTCGGGCCGTTCGGGCCACTCGGGCCGCTCGGGCCGTTCGGGCCACTCGGGCCGCTCGGGCCGTTCGGGCCACTCGGGCCGCTCGGGCCGTTCGGGCCACTCGGGCCGTTCGGGCCGCTCGGGCCTATCGGGCTTTCCGGGCTATTTGAGTAGTTTGTCATTGCTGAAAAATATTGATTTTTTCGTTGTGACTTGTGGCTTCCTTTGTTCACACACTATTGTCTTCTTCGGTGCTTATTCACACATACATACATAGATACATATCTGAATTGATACTTTTGATGCAAACTATATATTAGTGATGTGGATCGGATCGGCAAAATCGATCCGATCCGCGATCCGGAGGCCGGATCGGATCGGATCGGATCGGATCGATAGACCTGCTGGATCGGTTCGGATCGGATCGCTTAAGTCAGCCGGATCGGCGATCCGACTAAGTATGCAGCAAACATCAAATAATGTCTGTACAAAAGCACTTGACACCGGCGGAGCATGCGTGTGTTTTTACATTACTTTAATTATTCGTGTTTTGGGTGGGTAAAAGCTGTTCACTATTCAGTACATATTTCCTTTTTACAAAGATTGCAGCTCCAACTTTTGGTTTTTGCAGACTATAAGCTTGAAATAAAAACAACTCTCTTGCATGCGTAAAGCTAGACTATGACGACATTTATTTGCTACGCCCCCACAGCTAACTTATGCTTTTGGTATGGTAAGAATTTTATTATTACTTTAGTACTTGCTTCAATGCAGGGATGGAAACTGGTCAGTTTTTGTGACCCATGACCCACTCGACCCAAACATAAATTTGACCCAGACCCAGGGTGGCCCATGAAGTTTTAAAATTTAGCGACCCAGACCCAAGTGACCCAAACGTTTTCGTGACCCAGACTTAACTGACCCAAGAATTTTCGTGACCCAGGCCCAAATGAACCAAAAAGTGACTTGACACAGACTGACTTTACCCGAACGAGATTGGCTTTTGTGCAGTGTTTTTGAAACTCCCCAACTTTCTTAATTTTTGGAAACACGCGTTGATTTATTAAATTTGCAGCACCAGACAACATTTCTTTATTTAGAAAAATGTGAGACGAGGGATCTTTCGCGATTTCCCAAAAGCCCTGATTTTTCACTTTTTTAACCGATAACTAAATGAAAGAACGAACGAAACTAAGATTGTCACTACGGCACCTTCGACCGACCAGCAAAATTTCGCTCGGAAAGCATGCATACAAGTTCAAAAGCTTAGAGGTTTTCAATCGTTTGAAGTTTTAACTTGGTAAGGGAAAACCAAGGAAGGGAACTAAGGAACCTAAATTTTTCTGAAACCATTTGTAGGTCTTTATCCATTTAAATCGCTTTGAAACCATTTAGCTAGCCTTATAATTTTAAACATTAGCTCAAATTGGAACTTGTTTTACTTTTCCAATAATGATGGAATTTAAGCAAATAATTGCCAGGGCAGCATTTTGCTGGCCATTTTGCTTATGAGACTTGAGTGGTTGATGCTGTAAAATTTTAAAATCGAAAGAAATATGTGCGCCTTGTTACGTGATTTTACTACATATGTGAATCGACTCAAATAGAATGACAATGACAATCACACCCAATTCTACCGATTTCTGCGAAATGAGTACTATGTTTCGTACGAATGAAATGAAAGAATTTTGGTGAAATTGCTATGGAAAATGTGTTTAATAAAGTAAAACCGATATCAAAAGCAATCAATATTTGATTTTTGCCTCTGCCAATACGGATCGCCGGAACGGATCGGATCGACCGATCCAGGACCCGGATCGAATCGGATCGGATCGGATCGACAAATTATTTTACTGGATCGGATCGGATAATTTTTTCCCTGCCGATCCGATCCGATCCACATCACTACTATATATACACAAGTTTAGAACATAATTCTACTATCCAAATTAGCAAGCAGATTGCGAAATGCTAAACTTTATACAGGTTTTCTCTACCTGCATTCTGCAAAAAGTTATGGATTAGTTAGCGGCAAATTGTCTTTTAACAAACATTTGTATGATTCAGAAGTAACTATTTTGGTACTCTGCTACAGACATACCCTGGTTTGGTACGAGGAAGCTAACAAGTAAAGCTTTGCCAACTTCCCACTTTTTAGTCAGTGGTCAATTATGTGTTTAAATTTGCTAAATATAAGCTGTGTGATGATTTATTTTTATTCTTTTTTTGGATGATTCAATACTTAACTGAAAATCTTACTTACAATCTACAAGATACATAAACTTTATAGCTCCAGTGTGTGGTCACAAATTAATGCTCAGAGCATTATCTGAAAATTATGAAATGAAAAGCTTCTAACAATAGCTAATGTTGCACTGAAGTTACAGCTAATCGATCCATGAAATTTCATTTTGTGTTTACCGATGCGTAATAGGTAATAAAGCTGCTCGGCAAACTGGATGTAATTTGAGCCATTTTTGGGCCTTTCCGCACCTGTCGGGCTATACTTGGGCCACTAGGGCTGCTCGGGCCGTTCGGGCTCTTCGGGCCGCTCGGGTTCCTCGGGCCGTTCGGGCCGTGAATCGGGCTTCGGGCTCGGGCCGTGAAGCGGGCCTCGGGCTTCGGGCCGGGCTCGGGCCGGGCCAGCCCGGCCCGAAGCCCGGCCCGAGGAGGTTGGTTGGCCCGAGCCCGAGCCCGGCCCGAGAAATTTTTTAACGGCACAACCCTACTTGAATCCCCAATATACCTCGAAAGCAGTAAAGGTTGCCAAAACCATTGCGATGCTCCAAATACAGTCCTAGCCAATGCGTTCAAAAGCGCCATAATTACTCATTTTTTCACAGTCACAGATTTTTGCTAGTACATAAATCATGTGACAATGGGTTTAAGTTATAGCTTAACTTATAATTTGCTCAAGTTTTACAGATGGCAGACGCAGCTGCAATAGCACAGTTTGCAGGAAAAGTAGCACTGCAAATTATTTATGAACTATGGCTTATACTTTATGGAACAATTAGAGCCTTCATTCCTTGGGGAGTTCTGCCAAAGAAATCCGTGAAGGATCAGCTGGTTCTAATTACTGGGGCTGGAAGCGGATTCGGGCGAATTCTAGCTCTGAAATTTTCTGAACTTGGAGCAAGGTATGCATGTATAAATTTCAATCGAATAAACTTTGTGATACAGGGATTCTTGTTTTACTTTCGGCTTTTAGTCACTTGAGACGAGAAATATAGTTATTAAATTTATTTTCGGATGTCCAAATAGAAATATCTTTCAGTCATGTGTTGTGTGTGAAAAGATTGAGAAGTTTCACACCCATGTGAGTGCCTGAAAAACTGCGTTTCACCTTATAAAACTTTTAAGCCAGCGGATTCTAAACTGGAACTGCAGAGCTTGGCAGCTGGCCCGAAAATTTAGACATAAATTTTTATGAAAAATACCTATACTTCTGTGGAATATCAGTCAGTCAGACGTGTTAAGCCTAAGTCTAAGACTGTAAATTTACAGTAATCCTCTAGATTTTTACAGTAATTCTACAGTATCTCTACAGTATGTCTACAGTAATTTAATTTACAGTGTGAAGTTGGCAGTACATGTATAAAAATAGTTATACTGTAGTTCTGGGATGTAACTGTGATGAGAGAATTAACATTTGAGACAACAGATGTTTGAAATTATATTTTGACTTGATAACAATCAATCATTTTCTACTAATGTGTAGGGTTGGCTTTATCGATTGGGATGCACTATATAAGACTCTGTTGGAAACTAGTTTACGCAGTTGAAGTGGGATGTGACAGTAGGCATAGGGTTCGCCATTTTCGCTCAGAATAGGTGTACTGTTTTGATTCTGTTTTTATATTTTGCTGACTTTGTGAACATTTAGTGGGGCTATGGGGCTACTATGCCCAAGTATTGGAATATAGTGTGGTTCTAATCTTGTTGTGAGTAAACTAACTTTTGTGATATTTCTACAGAGGAAGTAGATTAGGAGAATATACTGTCAGGAAGGTTTTGGCATCACACACCTCAGACCTGAACCTGCTTCTAGTTTTCCTGAATTACACGAAGTCCGGTCTTTATTTCGAGAGACACATACGATCATATAGGACCAAACTTCACACTTCCACTTCAGTCTTACAAGGTGTAACTATGCTTCGACCACAATATGAATTCCAAATTTTTCTGCATAGAGAGGGATGAAATCTTTTTGACCTGCAGGAGTTTTGGCGGCCCATGTCAAGATAAAGGTTACAACCCGAAGAACCGCCACAAGAAAAAAGGTTCTCAATTTTTTTCATGCGATTGTATCCAGTATGATTACGACTGTTCATTGTCTAGACATTTCTGCAATCGCCATTGTGACGTCATTTAGATAATCTTATGCAAACGTCATTATACAAAGTTAAGCAAATTTCTAGAAATCCATCTCAAGCAGTTTTATGGATCAAATCTCGTAGTAAAATTACGAACTCACAGAACCCAAAAAGCTTCAGGTAAAGCAATTAGTGGACCAGAACGTAGCATAAAGTGACTTTTGTGTTTACATAGGCCGTGGCTAACGATAGCTTTAACAAAATATAAAAAGACCCCTCTTTACTTGAAATCGGAGCCCGCAGTATGAAATCATTATCAATGATACTTGGTGTCAACATGTTAATATATAGTCAGTCAATATGGTGTCAATAAAGCAAAATAGTATCAAGATTTGTTAATATTAAATATGACCGTGTTTTTTCCAGACTGATTCTGTGGGACATAAATCAGAAACAAACCGAGGAAACTGCGGCACTTTGCAAAGAGAAAGGATCTGATGCTCATGTCTTTACGTGTGATGTCAGAAATCGACAGCAAGTATACTCGTAGGTTTCAATTTCATAATCACTTATCATTTTATAATCATTTATACACTTATCGTATTATGTTGCCTAATTACCACGATGTATTTTCCCTTATGTATTTGTAGCCTGTGTCATTTTTGGGATTCACATCCAACTGACACTTATTTTTATACTGTTTTCTTGTTTTAGGCTCGCTGACCGAATCAACAAAGACATTGGTGCAGTCGATATTCTAGTCAACAATGCAGGAGTCGTAACTGGTAAAAACATTTTAGAATGCTCGGATGAGGAAATTTGCAGAAGCATGGACATCAATGCAACCAGTCATTTCTGGGTACGTCAATGTAGTATCTCGCCGTGCTGCAAAGGCAAAGTGGCTTAGTTGGAGTTATATAGTCTTTTCCCTGAGTTACATTGGTTTTCCCTATTTCGCTATCCGTTTCTTTACCAGTCTGAGAGTGAGTGAGTGGGGTCTGCATGCACCCCTCCTTTGTCACATCCCCCCCGTTGTCCTATGCAGATGCAAGTGTTGTCGGTTCACGAGAAAAAGGCAATCGTAAATCAGAGCGTTCCATTTGGTGGGTCCGAATCCGATCTGAGACCCGAATTTTTCGCAGAGTCGGGTGTTGGAGTAAATTAAATTTCTTTAGTATTTGCTGTAAAAATATGATGGAATTCAGAATCCTGGTCGGCTTACCAGTCTATTATTCTATTTCTATGTAGTAAATTTCTGTTAGACCGAATTAAATATTTTCAGTTTATCAGAACTGGTTACTGCTAGTGTTTGAGGCCGGCCGGCCTAAGCCGGCCGACGACTTTTGCTCGCCGGCCGGCCGCCGGCTACCGGCCGGCCGGCCGGCGGCCGGTGAGGCCGGCCGGCTGGCGGCCGGTCGGCCGACCGGCCGGCCGGCCGGCCGCCGGCTGGGATACAAATCTCCAATCAAAAATTTACAAAATAGAGAAACTAACCGTAAAATGAACTCCAAATCTAGTTATCTAGTTATCTAGCTAATTTTCTATGCTATGCTGTGCTATTTTTCTAAGATAACATTCGAAAATAAATATCTTACAAGTTATACTACTGCACTGCAAATTGCTTTAGGCCGGCAGCCGGCCGGCCGGCCGGCTACCGGCCGGCCTACGGGCTCACCGGCCGATGGGCTCGGCCGGGCCGGCCGGCGATCGGCCGGCCAGCAGCCGGCCGGCGGCCGGCCGGTGAAACACCGGCCGGCCTCAAACACTAGTTACTGCAAGTTGCAAATTTCCTGTTTTATTACTATTTGTTCAATTTCATTTAAATTGTTACAGTTAAAATTGCTAAAATTATCCGGTGATATTTCAAACGTTTTGGTACATCAACTCAGATTTAGGTTAACTTTGTAATGGCTGTGTTGATTTCAGACAATTAAAGCATTTCTGCCAAAAATGATGGAACGCAACCACGGACACATTGTATCTACTGCGAGTGTTGCAGGCTATTTTGGTATGTTGCCATCCTTTTACAGTTAAGGGTGATTTTTAAATAGATAGAATACACTGAAATACTTGAAGTTTAATTTACATTGGCACAACAATAAAATAAATACTAGAAAGGCAACTGCATCCTTCTGTCACGTGACCTCTTTCTACGTTCTTTCATCATGATTCGTTCATTAACTCTTAAAATGTAATTTAAGTACACATTTTTAATTATTTTATTAAGCAAAAATTGTTTCAATTTTAGGAGTTGCTCAACTGACAGATTATTGTGCTTCTAAATTTGCAGCTGTAGGTCTAATGGAGGCTCTTACTGGAGAGCTACAGGAAGCAGGAAAGAATAATATCTACACAACCACAATTTGTCCAGGTGTAATGAATACCGGAATGTTCAAAGGAACTGAATGGTGGTAAGTTTACGTCTGCTTGGGAAAAGAGGATTGAGCGAGAGAGTCCTCTTCATGACCTGAGCCCACCCCTCCCAATGACATCATTCGTATACTTCCCAGAATCCTTTTCCGTTATCTTCCACTTAGGCTTCAGTCTCAGTATGTCGGTAGAAGGTTCTCCAAAAACCTTAATAGGAATAAACATTAATCTTTACTTGGACCCTCAATTTTATGTTCACTCATTCGATTGATTTGGTATTTATATTTAAATGGATATTGGATAATGTTGGATTAAAGTGGTGATTCCTCTTAGAGTCATCAACTTTGAATCGTTATTACTTATACATTAGTTGGAGTAGAGAAGCCGTCTAGCTCCTTTAAATCAAAATGTAGCAAAACAGCTTCTCTTTTCAATGAATTTAATGAAATAATTTATGGTATTCTAAAATCGTTTTACTGCATTTTAAAAGGAATAACATCTTTCAGATTTTTTTGTAACCTGAAGCTAATTTTTTCTCGAGACATGGTTATATCAAAAGTACATAATAGATAAGCGTAAGAAATTCTTACACTAGCATGTACAAATCATGCAAGGTAGAATCCCCAGAACCCCCGAAAAAAGGAGATTCTCAAATTTTTCATGCATTTGTATCCATGACTTTGATTTTTATGTGACAACGTTGGTTCCTGCGGATGCTTTCCTTCAACAGGCACTTTAGCAGACACGATTTGTTTATAATAAGTATATGTATCTCAGTCATCAAATTTGTGGCAAATAACCGAGATGTACTTGGGGGGTCCTCCTGGCTTTTATCATAAAATTAGACTGAAAATTGTGTGTATGCTACATCTAATATCCACAATATGGTATCAATCGAAAGCTGACGACAAGAAGAACGAGTTCGTCCTAGATTTAAGTTCAGACAACGCACAGAATTTTCGGTATGCCCGGACTCGAGATCGAGAACACTCAACCTCCAGCAAACACTTAAAACTAGACAGTAGAGGATCAAATCTCTTGAAAAAAACTTTTAGAACCCCCAAGAACCCCATCAAAATTTGAAACTAAATATATTTAGTTACGGATCAGATCTCTTCGAAAAGTTGAGAACCCCTAAGAACCCCCAGAACCCCCATCAAAACGTGAAACTAAACACAGTTATAGATCAAAGCTCTATAAATTAAGAACCCCCAGAACCCCAAGAACCCCCATGAAAATAAAAGCTCCAAGAAATACAAGTGGTAAATCAGAACGCATCAAAAAGTGACTTTTATCTTGACATGGGCCGGCCCATTAGCCTAAGGCTAGGTAATTTATTAGTTATTTTTATTAATTAATTATAACTTTAATTAAGTTAATGCAATTAAAAACTAATTCGCCAACTTTGTAGCATTTTTTCGGCTCTTTTCAATGATATAAAAATTGGTGCATAATACAAAAATTCGAAGGAATGTAATGTGCAGCAATTTTTATATCATTGAAAAAGCAGAAAAAATGCTACCAAGTTGTCAAATTAGTTGTTAATTGCATTAACCTAATTAAAGCTATAATTAATTAATAAAAATAACTA
>JASAND010019025.1:0-31916 GCA_030248195.1 Trissonchulus latispiculum
TTCAGTTTTATCTTTATCTTCTCTTCTCACTATCTTTTATTATAGTTCTCACGGATCAGTATCATATGGACTTTCAGAATTATTCAATACGAGTCAGATGCGAAGTTTGATCATGAGTTTTGCAAACTAATGGAAATAGGAAGGAACATACTTAAAATATATATGTCGTGATCTTTTCGGCCTTTTCGCGAAGTGTTCCCGGTCACATTGAGAAATTAGTTTAAACTGTGCTCATTTCTGCTATCAGGCCGGTCTTTTCGCGAAAAGACCAAGCGTGTTGGGCTTTTTGCGAAATAAATCAAATCATAACATTATTTATGAAAGCTGATTCATTTATGATGCAAAATGTATAGTCTGTTCTGTACACGCTCACCCACGCAACTACAGGATTAACGTTAAGCACATAATTACTGCGCAAATTGCGCGTATTGGACCATTTCTGATAAAAGGAGGCACCCGGTAGTTGTCCGATCGAAAATGCAAAGAAATCGATACTCTCTATCTTGAAAATCCCTTGGCTTCCACATCAACCTGTCAACGTATATCAATCCTATCTTCCCAATACTAATCCAAAACCAACTCACCCAGCCTGCCCAAACTGATAAAGGGAAGGCACTAACAATAATGGCTTGCTCACGATGGTCCAGAAAGGTTCGGACCGGACACAAGCTGTAACTTGAGGGGTTTTCTTATACTGGGTCCATGTGATCAAGTAGAAAACACATTTAAAGTTACCGTGTTTTCGCAAGTTTTATGCATAAGCTACTACATCAATCAACAAATTTACTAATCTTTGCTAACCCAGAGTTGTTATTTCATTAGAGACTTCCGTGCAGTCTAGTGTTTCATCCAGCTTTTGCAATTGAGGCCGTTTTTTAGATTAGAATTCTTGTTTTCGAGTCTGACGCAAGCCCTGTTCATGTACATTGTAGTGGGATGCTTGAGAGTTATCTCGCTCTACTTGCACTGTGAATGCATTTGTTGTACACATGGAATTCGGTTATTCGGTTAAGGCTCATTCCACTGATTAAGGCGCCTGTGGCTCGGCTGGTAAAGCGTCTACGCGTTAAGCAGTGGATCGCGGTTCGAATCCCGCCAGGTACCCGTTTTCTAGATTTCTTGGTGGTGTGCAGTGCAACATTCTTTCATTCTTTAAGGAACCTCGTCCGAACCAAAAGCGTATATTCACAGCAAAGTACGCTTTTGAAAGCGTAGAATAAATCGTATATTACTACCGTACCAGTAAGTTTTTCCTTTTCTCAATTAAGCTAGACTTTTCTCAGTTTGACAGCCACCTGCATAACTGCACATACACGTAAAAGCAATAACGTTTACAATAAGAATACAGAAAAACGACCTTATTAGAAAGCGTAGATTTGCTTTCAAACCGTACAACGGTAAGTTTCTAACAAGCAAATAACGTTTGTAATATACGGTACACATTTGGACGAGGTTCCTAACCGGTTCAAAAAATTGACTCTGCGACAGAAACGTAGTCATAAAATGCGCAAATACATATACATTGGCATCGCTGCCAAAAATTCGCCACCAGCAACCTTTTGTTTCATGTTCTGTGCCGGCAAAAACGAGAAGACAGTGATTTTATACTGCAACAGCAGCAAGAGTGAAAGAAAATTCAAATGCTGTATAATAAATATGAGAAATCCATAGCTTCCAAAGACATAAGCTGAGCTGTCAATCATTTATCACTTAAGGACAAAATCTCAGATTACATTACTATGTTATATAACAAAGTACAACGAGATACACTCCATCTAGTCTTTAGTGCCTCCCTTTAAAATGATCGCAATTTTTGGACTAGCCAGTGCCAGAAAAATTCAGAGCAAAAGTTCCTTTTCCCCAGGAGAACTATTTTTGTTAACGCCCACATTCCTTTTGTGTTCATTAACAAACTGGAAGAACCTTTGCTGAACATTGAGCAGCTGTTTAAAAAAAGCTTCATTCACAAAATAGATCAGCATTGATAATTGTCTACGTCAGCAAGTAGCAACATATCTGTCTAACCCGGAAAGAAAAAGAAAAGAATTAAGCTATTAATATCCCAGCTTCCTACGCCATACTATTCATAAACATTCGGCCAAAACAAATTCGAAAATAGCTCCTGGAAAAGTTGTCATTATGTATAGACATAATCATGTTCGGAGAGTGCGACCTCGAGATAACACTTATGCATAATCTAAGTAAAATGGTGTGATATAGTAATAAGTTAGATGTCCTACAATTTACCTGTAACTGCAGCATGACTGTTAAGGTGGTGACCCCTGTTGGGCATGTATTGTTGATTGACGGCCTAAACCAAGACAAACTTTGATGAAACTTTCCAAAACAAGTTCTTTTAGAATTCTAACACCCTCCGCGCAATCCTGCTTTAAAAATTCGACGTCTCCGTTCAGGGCAGTTTTTGACAATTTCTGACAGTTAGACAGTAGCTGTATAGCTAGATATTCATTTCATCTCATCCATTCGAAAGATCTTGTTGTGCTCTACATTTTTGCTTTTGAAGTAACTTTTTAGCTTTTCGCTATCGTGAGATATTACCAATTTTCTTATTTTGGCGTCCAAAACCTGCCACTTTTGCAGAAATCAAAATTATCAATTTCTTCTTGAGCCATGCATACTGTATAATTAAACTAAAAACGTCAATTTGAAAGTATCACAGACGCCAATTATATGAAGCATGGTCATTTACCAACTACTATCCCATAGGCTGCTATCATAAAAAATTAGTTCTTACGTAACCACGACCAAATTTTTACCAGCGGCTGTGGAGCATTTAGTATGCACGCTACAGGGTTGCTACTTAGCAGATGTGGTTTACACAAAAATACCCCGGGACCCTATTTTATTTGCCCCGATTGCTACTTTCTAGCTTGAGTGGTCGCTTTCCTCAGTTGTGAAAAGTAGGCAAAAGCCAGGTTGTGCATACCCTTTTGCTAATTTCTTTATTACGAAGAGCTATTTTATAACAACTAAAAAAGGGTCCACAGGTACATGTTTAATAGAGGTATCGAATGATATAATCAATGTTTCTCAAAAATTTAGTTCAGTCTACAAAAAATCTGAAATATTGCACTTCTTCCGTTAAAATTTTTTCAAACTCCAAAATTAGATTCATTTTGTTTGCTAGAAAAACATTACACTTCATTTTGACATAAAGATGGCTTCTTAACTACAAGTAATGAATGAGCAATCATGGTTCAAAGTTCATGCCTCCAAAAGGAATCACAACCTTAAGTGCTTCTCTACAAAGTATTACTACTACATTACCATTAGCCATTTATTATTTTAAAAGTATTAAGCAGTATCTGCTTAGAAATATTCAAGACAACATAAAATATAAAACATAAAATCCTGCTTAGGAATGAGCTTTGCGTTGCTGTCTGGCCGATATGAAGGCTGTACGAGGCTGTAGTTTTTAAGCGTCCCGACGTTCTGCTGGATTTAGAGACAAAGCCAAGAGTACATAATAACTAAGAGTGTGACAAGCGTCAAGCTCTTAGTTATCAGGCTTGGGACATCATTTGCACAATAACGGCTGACACCCCCCCCCACAAATTAGACCCATCACTTCAAAGAAATTTGCACGCTATGTTTGTGTTCTAAAGCTCAAAAACACAACTAGTCAGTTGGTTCAATGTGCGTCTGTTGCGAGCTTTAGCATACAAACATAGCGTGCAAATTTCTTTGAAGTGATGGGTCTGATTTGTGGGGGGGTCAGCCGTTATCGTGCAGATGATGTCCCAAGCCTAATAACTAAGAGCTTGACGCTTGTCACACTCTTAGTTATTATGTACTCTTGACAAAGCTCAATAAAAGAGTCTGCATATTTTCCTATATAAGGTTTATTACTTTGTAATCACTATTTCAAAATTTCAAAATCTCAGATCTCAATGTTTAATTGATTTTGCAAAAAATATTCTAATTTATAATATTATTTTTGCAATGTCCATACTCCATACTATTGTAGAATATTTCCTTGATTTTACCCTAAAATATTCAAAAGTGGGTGCTAACTTCATGAAAAATCAATCTAAATTATACTCCTGTGTACGGTCCAACGCCGTACATAGCTAATTCATTTTCTCTTTCATTTTGAGCGCTTTTGTTGGCACTCGCTTTTGATTATATTATTTCTATACTTTATATTATCATAAATTTATATCTCCGGATTATGTCCTGTTTTGTAATGTGCGCTCTAGTCGCGGCTGAAGGGCTTGTTCCAATTTTCTTTGTATTTGTATGTCGGCAAAGTCCGTTATATGTTGTGTACCCCCGGTATGTTCCGGCGTAGTTTTACCCGTGTCTCGGCAAAACCCAAAAATGTATCAAACATGGGGTCGAGTAATTCCCGGTATCCAAAGTGAACCGAGGAAACATTTTAGCATTTTTTCCCATTTTTTCTAAAACGCATTTTATCTCTACTAGTAGCTACGGTACGTAGGCTAACGCAATTTTAGTACTAACCTATGTGGAAGGGGCACCCCCCCCTTCCCCCAGTTTCTACTCAGCCTGGCGGCCCTACGGGTGCTGCCCCTGCTTTCGACTTGTCTATGCAAACTTATGGCATTCAGGAAACCCTTCGCCATCTTGTTCAGGACTCTTTCTTTCAGCGTTTGCCTGATCTCGGCTCTCCGGCTCAGCTCGCTGCCCTCCAGAATTTGGGGGTTAACATTCAAATTATTATAGACAAATTGGGGATTCCTCCCCCCTGGAAACCTTTAGCTTTTGTTCACGCTATCATGCAAACAAATGTTTTGGACATTTCAAACCTGTTCAAAGTCCTCTATCCCGAACAATCGGAAGGGCCTATTCGGAACCTGCAGTCAGAGGCTGACACAAATTCGGCAGGGCCTTCTAGTCAGGTTTCCATCTCAATGCCTGCTGAACAAATTCTGGGGGTATGGAATCAACCTGGACCCTTTAGTCGTCCGGATCCGATCGAGCCGCCGGCTCAGCCTCCAGTTCGTGAAGAACCCCTGCGCGTTGCTCAACCTAGACAGCAGCTGCCTTCATTGCGCTTGCCAATTCAGGTGACTCCATTTTCTATGCAGAATGCGCCAGCTCCACCGGAAGATCGGCACATCGTTTGGCCAAATTCTCATTTTTTACATCCTATCAAATTGGTTTTGAACACTGCTGGCCTGACGTCACACCTACGGTTGTGGCAGATTGTCAACCGGAGTACATTGCTGAACCGCCAGCTGGGCCTTTCAAAGTGGTTCAAATTATTCGTGCGCGAGGCTACTCTCAAATGCCTGCAGAATTACATCAGATGCGCAAATGTCCTCCGGAATACACAAGCGCTAATCCAGATATGCCATAGGTCCTCAGGAGGTCGACTTTTCTTTCCGGCCGGCGGTGCACTACATGATAAATCATTACGATCACGTCGTCCCCTTTCGAAATTATGCCGAACCGTATTGGCAAATTTCCTATCTCCCAGATCTTCGGTCAAGAATTAACGGTTCCAGTCTAAATCCTTATTTTGTGGCAATTCACAATTTTTGGTATCGAGCTTTCACTCGCGACAACATGCCTTTTGCTGTTTCTCGCGCTGTTTTTGACAGCTTTTCAGCACAGCTCAAAGATGTTTTTCCTCAGATCAATATTGAAATTTCTGTTGAAACTTCGCAACACAACACCTTGGATGGTGCTCCCTATTATTCTTTTGATTTGCAAGTTTGTACTGTTAATATTGATTTCCCACCTATTTTCCGGGGCGACGTGCTCGAGTTCGACTCTTTTTGCTTAGTGGGCCGCGGACCTCATCTGTGGGCGGCTACAGCGGCAGCCTCGGCTCAAATTTTCCCTTATCTCTACATCTACCCGCCTATCTCATGGCAAAAAGTCCACCTAGCAAATTCATTGATCATATTGAACATATTTCCGAAAATATGGAAAATTTTGTTGAAAATCTGGTTGAGACCTTGTGGACCCACCCCATGAATTCTTTGGAAAACGCTCACGTTGTTGAGCAGGTCTTTTATTTCGAAGGGACCGGTTGCATTGCTTCGAACATGTGGCCGGTTCGGCCCGATCCCGAGTCCAACTCATCTGCCATACCCTATATCAAATGGGGAAAACACGAATTTGCAACAGCTGAACAACTTTACAATTTTCTCAAATTCGATGACTGGTTCTTGCTACCTGAAGCGGCTCGTTACACGGCTAGCTTAGGTTGTCCTTTTCAAGCCAAGTACATGGCTGAGGAGTTTGTAGGTCACTGGGTCCCAAAAGGCTCACCTTTGAGAACTTTGTGGCACGCGAAGTCGGGCAGAGGCCACCTAATTCGCGTTCTAATCATGTTAGACGTGATTCATGCGAAAGCCGCATCAGTGCCCGAATTTTGCCGCTGGCTCCATAGCACCGGTGTTGCCTATTTGGCCGAGGCTGTGGACACAGACACCTTTTGGGGCTGCGGCATTGACGCCTCTGTTCTCCGAGATTTGTCTCCAAGAGAACACAACCAGCGTCTTCGCAATCCACCAGGAAAGAACTGGATGGGCAAAATTTGCATGACTGTACGCCGTGAACTTTTCCCCACCCCCTTCCATGACCTGAACGTCCGGGAGTATGACCGCCGCCTGCGGGAGGCAAAAATGTTGGCTCGTCAGTAATTATATGTGGCGGGGTGGGTATATCTTTGTTTATGTTGGCCCGTATTGGTATAAAGGGTGGTTCTGTGATCTCTAAATTTCTTTTCACTTGCATGCGTAAATTCTCACACTAACTTTTCATGTAGCACTGCTTTTAGTCTCCTTAGTGCATTTCTAGATTAAATAATTTCTTTTGTGATAAATTTGAATTTTCTCTTGTTCTTCTTAATAAATTTCTTCCGCCTTTTCATAGAAATTGATTAAATTTGATTTCTCTTACAAATTGATTAAATTTGTTTTTTATTACAAATTGAATAAATTTGCTTTTATTGCAACTTGCATAAACGAATAAACCTTTGTTATTGATATTTATTTTCTGAATCTTGAAATTTTGCTTTTGACATTACACACGGGTGGGTATTTTGTATTTCTTATATTTTATCATATTAATTTTTAACCGTATAGGCAATAGTACTGGGGTATTCTTAACACCGTGCCGCACCTCGGCGGGTCCGTGGCTGCTCGCCACCTGCGCTTCCCCCGCAGGGGAGGTAACGGTGGGTGGTCAGCCCCGGACCGGCAGTTTCGATTCTTGAGAATTATTTTCCGTTTTCTCTGATTTGGCGTTTCCTGCGGTGCCTGCGTTTCCCCCGCAGGGGAGATAACGGTTCCGCCGGTTTCTGCCTACACTCTCTAAATTAATCGGGCCTCATATATATGCACTGCGGGCTTTTGCCCAATTATTTTTGTTTACTACTGTTAGGCATCATGCCTATATGTTTATCCATATATATACATGCCGTATGTTATTCCATTTTTGTTTGGTTGTTCTGTATTATACTTATCGTCCCCTTCCCTCCCCCCTGTCACTCTTGACGGCGAGTGTTCCCCTGCTGTACTGTTTGCTTATTTGTTACTGTATTTCCCCCATATGTGATACGGGTCGGCCCCTATGATTCTATCTGGTGCTTGGACGGGCCTGGTTTGGTGTTCGGAAGGCTGGCGGTGATGGTCTTGGTTGAGCGGGCGCTTGATGCCGAGGGGCATCCGCCCAGTGGTCCGGAGGTTCTGGTCTGGTGATTTGGTATGGGATTCTTCCCTTGGTACTTTGGAACCTGAAATCTCTCCCGCAGCCTGGAGCCATTTATGATTATTTTGAACTGTTTAAGTCATAGTTTGTGATGATTGTTATGAACCCGGTTGTACGTCTCCCTACCTCGTCCGTCCCCCCCTCCCCCTTTCCCCTCTTTTGCTAACTGTTATTTCATTGTTTATATTTTCTATGTCCTCTACAGATCTAGCGTTAACCTTGGTTGGGTGGGGTCTTTGGTTATTGTTTGGGGTTTTTTCTCCAGGGGTAAATTTTCCTAAATTAATTTCTAAATTTTATTTTCCTGTTTCTATTTTTCCCGAGAGATCTCATTTCCGGGTGGGGTGGTTCCGTCTAGCTAAGCTTGGCTGTTCTATATGTGTTGTATGTTATTCCATTTTTCTCAATCTTTTTCGGGTCTTTTCTTTCTCTTAACATGGTGTTTGTTTGACTTTTCTTTCTAAAAAATAGTCACGGGCTTACTTTTACTTCAAAATTTTCTACACATACTGCCATTATTACTGCCTTATTTTGCCATGTCTAGTATATTGAGCAGCTATGACATCTTTGCTTTATTTTTGTGCTTCATAATTTTGTGGTATTTATTAAAAGATTCTATTCCATTTTTGTATGTTGGGGCAGGCAGGTGCTCAAGGAGAGACCCCCTTTTGAGTTTGAAATACTCTCCTTTCTGATTTATTTCGCTCCTCTAGAGCATTTGAAATTGAGTCTCCCCTAGAGTCTCGCTGCCTTCCCCCATAAGATTTGATTTCGTATATGTGAACTTTTTCTACAATTGCTCCCATATTTCTATAATTGAAAATTTCCTTCCTTTCATTTTCGAGCGCTTTTGTTGGCACTCGCTTTTGATTATATTATTTCTATACTTTATATTATCATAAATTTATATCTCCGGATTATGTCCTGTTTTGTAATGTGCGCTCTAGTCGCGGCTGAAGGGCTTGTTCCAATTTTCTTTGTATTTGTATGTCGGCAAAGTCCGTTATATGTTGTGTACCCCCGGTATGTTCCGGCGTAGTTTTACCCGTGTCTCGGCAAAACCCAAAAATGTATCAAACATGGGGTCGAGTAATTCCCGGTATCCAAAGTGAACCGAGGAAACATTTTAGCATTTTTCCCATTTTTTTCTAAAACGCATTTTATCTCTACTAGTAGCTACGGTACGTAGGCTAACGCAGTTTTAGTACTAACCTATGTGCCTAGAGGCCGCGGCGAGGGCGCGCGTTTAAAAAGAGGGGGTAATCTGTAGAATATTTTCTTAATTTTACCCTAAAATATTCAAAAGTGGGTGCTAACTTCATGAAAAATAAGTAAGATATAGTAAGTAAGTAAGATATATAATAATAACTAAGAGTGTGACAAGCGTCAATCTCTTAGTTATCAGGCTTGGGACATCATTTGCACAATAACGGCTGACCCCCCCCCCACAAATTAGACCCATCACTTCAAAGAAATTTGCACGCTATGTTTGTGTTCTAAAGCTCAAAAACACAACTAGTCAGTTGGTTCAATGTGCGTCTGTTGCGAGCTTTAGCATACAAACATAGCGTGCAAATTTCTTTGAAGTGATGGGTCTGATTTGTGGGGGGGTCAGCCGTTATCGTGCAGATGATGTCCCAAGCCTAATAACTAAGAGCTTGACGCTTGTCACACTCTTAGTTATTATGTACTCTTGACAAAGCTCAATAAAAGAGTCTGCATATTTTCCTATATAAGGTTTATTACTTTGTAATCACTATTTCAAAATTTCAAAATCTCAGATCTCAATGTTTAATTGATTTTGCAAAAAATATTCTAATTTATAATATTATTTTTGCAATGTCCATACTCCATACTATTGTAGAATATTTCCTTGATTTTACCCTAAAATATTCAAAAGTGGGTGCTAACTTCATGAAAAATCAATCTAAATTATACTCCTGTGTACGGTCCAACGCCGTACATAGCTAATTCATTTTCTCTTTCATTTTGAGCGCAACTTCATTCAGTCTAGATTCAAACCTCCTACCAATCGGTGGTTCGGGCGGATATTATATTGTCTCCCACTGCATTGGCCTTTTGGGATTTTTGGGTTGGAGGTTGCTGCCCCACTTTACTACTTGGTCAAGATTTGTTTGTGGGTTGTTGTCAAACTTTGTAAATTTAATTCGGTGCTTGCCCACTTTTTCTATATCGTGTTATTTTGTGAAAGTTTATTCTGAATTATGAAAATGTCACTTTGTGGTTGAAATTAGTTGAACTTGGTATTTTTCGTGTAAAGTAAACTCGTGTTAAATTTAGGGTTGTGTCGTCCTTTATTCAGTAGGTTAGCGATTAAGTAGGGAACGATCAGACATATTACACACTCACCTACGAACCTCTAATCTTTATTTGAAATACAAAATTATCTGCAGAATTTCTAAATTCGACACTATGTCACATTTTGTATTTTAAAGTAAGTAGATATAGGAAAGATGCCCGATACGGAAGTGATTGTCCTGTGCTATGATGATAGGTCGCTGACACTCCGCAGTGCTGAAGGGTCGTTGTTTGCTCCCCGACTGGATCAATTCGTTACTTTCATCTCTAAAGGTGGTAGATTATTTGGCCTCTTCTTGACACGGGTGCTGTTAAATTTTACATTAAAATAAATGCTGTTGAACTTCCAAACTTCGCCTGGATTTCAACGATACTCGGTGTCTGATGCCTCGCATATATTACGCTTTCCTCTGGTATCTCATGGTTCACCAGCATTGGCACTTCAGCCAAGTCGCATCTCGAAAATTAAACAATATGGGTGTCTGTAGACAATACATGTCCGTTTAACGACGAGCTAACGCCTCTTTCAAGCACACACTTAATTATATATGTGCAGTATAGAAGAATCGTCATGATATTATATGTTTGCTATTCTATAGCAAAATACCACATAAATATCACCGCTCAAAATTTCATAAGATACGTACCGACACAATTGTCGTAAATCTAAAACAACTTAGCAGATACTATATTTTGGACTTTTAGAGAGATAACAACAACAAAATAAAACTGATCCTGACCTCCTAGCTAACAGCCATGCCATTATAGTTGACGAGGGCATTGTTGTTGTTTACTCTACAATGCAAACAAAACTTTTGTCAAAATACAGACACTTTTCAAACACAATACTTCAGACAGTGACAGTTAATACCGATTTTAAGAATTACTATTTTCAAACTACGATAGTAATTATTCGTTCATTCTCCTTGTTCACTTCATTAATCAGTTCACCGGCATTTATTGCTTTTCCCTCTTACATCATTACGTATGTAGTAGTCTGTAAACTGTATTCTGAACGTTGGTTGATCAAACTTTAGTTAGATCAAGAGTACATAATGATAAGAGTATGACAAGCGGCACACTCTATGTAGTGAAGACAAAAACTATGCTATGCGCGTTATCGGCTGACCCCTCCACGAATTGACCCCCTCTCACACTGTCCTTACATGGTTAACCCCCTCTCACACTACTCCTACATGGGTAGTCCCAAACGGGGGTCGCTCACTATATTCTACGCGTGTATTCTACACACAAGTGTTAAACATAAACGCTTATATGTACAACTCTTTTGCATTTTACTGTGTAGTGACATTTGTTTACTGTTTACTGTTTACTGACATTTGTTCTAGTTTTTAGTTTAAATGCTGTTCAAACTAATTTGCATATTTATGTTGGCGCCTGGCGGACAGTATATACAAGGAGGAGAAATTCTAGGTCAGTGCAGTCAGGCTGCTGGCTGTCAAAGGCCTAGCTGCATACTCCGACACGACAGCAGCGAAGGCTTACCGTGCAATGCAATTGTACTGAACGCCACATCGTGGCCACATGGAATTCAATTGTACTTCAATGAAGATCCAGTATGCCGACAGAAATCACCTCCGATGTCTGGCCTCCCAGTCAGTTAGAGACCAGTTTCCACTTTCCGGAACTTTTCTCTAGTAGTGCATAGTTTTGGCATTCATTGCATAGAGTGTAATGCTTGTCATACCCTTATCATTGTGTACTCTACTCTTGGTTAGATGAATAGCCGTGACGAAATCTGGGAGGAAAACTACGGGCAATTTAGACATAATGTATGTGTTAGGAATCCATTTTGCATTCGCGGCTTGTTTTGGTCTGGGTGAGTTGAGTTGGGCACTGGTTGCAGTGTTGATGTCGCTGTGTGCATTGAATTTCTTTGCAAATAATTGAGTGCACATGTATCACATGTTTTATTATCTGAGAGAACAAAAATGTTATCAAGTGCATACAAGTATTAATATCTGGAAACAATATACTTAAAGCTTGCTATCGTATTAGTTAAATACACCGCCTGATAAGCTCAAAGTAGCACTTTTGCTTTAATTTGGGGGCAACATCCTACTGAAGGCGACGAATTCTATTTTCTCAGCTGCCAAATGGCTTTCAGATTGACTTTAACAGTTGCTGTTGCTTCTATAATAGCATATGTGCTTTATCAACGATGGGAGGAGAAGAAAATGGTCCAACGTTTAGAGAGCTACCGTGCGGCCACAGGACGTGGATCACAGATGCTGAAAACGCATACAAAAACTCTTAAAAAAGAGGAAGTCGTAAAGGTAAGGAACAGTTATATTATTCGGAAGTTTGCAATCATTTAAAGTTTTGCCACTAAAATTGAAATAATTTTAAGCTCTTTATGTCAAAATACAATCAGCCACATTGCATACAGATAAGGACAAATTTCCCACTATCTTACTTACTTTTCGGTAAGTGGCTCAGCATTATTGTGGCTCTCATTTGAGAACCGAAAGATGCTGCTCTCCGCAGACCTTTTCTACATACGGACAATAGGCGGAGAAGCAAAGACCATGGACAGAAAATATGGTGATGGTCCCTAAGCCATACTGTCGTGCGGTTATTTCAGTCACACCCAAGGCAACTTCAGTCGTTTGCGCCGATCACAGTTGCCCCTCGCTTGGCAACAGTGACGAAGATGGCTGAAACTGTTTGGCTTGCTCTGTAGCGTGGGTAACAAAGAAATGGGCTGCAGAAAGGAATCGGAGGGAATGGCCGATCGCTCAGACAGGACAGAAGGAAAATGTCCGTCCGTAGATGTAGCAAATTTTTTATATTCAATTAAAACTTGCAAAATACAGTTATTATTTACAAAACAATAAACTTACAAACATAATACAGTTATAATTATTAAAATTTGTAAAATTTGCGCTTTAAATTTTTTTAGTGAAACTGAAACTGAAGTTGAAATTGAAACTGCGAACCTAGCCTATGTGAGCTAAAATTGACAAGTCTGTAATATCATTCAGTTTGCAATTTTGCCGTAGGTAGCTAAGCATGTTGGAGGTGACTTAGCTTAGTGATCCGCCACCGCCAGCGAGCGGACTGCCAGTTTGCCCAGCCTTGAAATTGCCATGGATCTGATAATGCACAATGGAATGTGTTTCGCATTCCCCCTTTGTGCGATTCACATTCAGAATTCAATTCCTCTAAACACAGAAACAGCACGAAAAAACTCATTTCAGCAGTAATATCAGGCTTGACACTAGAGTATTAAAAAACTTAGCTTAATCCAGACAGCCGCCACATGAACCCTCTTATATCTTTGTTTCTCTGGCAAAATGTTAATTTAAAACTCAAAACGTTCCAACTTATCTTTTTTAACCCACCGTCTTTCAGCTTTGTACAGGATCGAATCCCATCTACTTCTAGCGCTATACGAATCAATTTTACTATGAGCTGGTTCGGATGTGCCCAAATTTAATGGAGTAATTTTTATTAAAAACCTCATTGACTGCTGCTTTTTTTACTTTCAATTAGGTGGGCTTCTGATCCTTGACACCCGGCGTGGTATAGTCTAAGTGTTTAAGGATTTGATATTAAAGTCTTTACTAATTTAATACCCGTAGTTATTGTTATTGTTAATGTTAACATAACATGTTGAAGTAGGAAGATCCTAAGAAATACGTGCTTGTTCGCCCTTAAAACTCAACTTTCTATGGCATGGCCTGAATCTGTTTTCATAGACATTTTAGGTGACTAAAGGCGTTTACATGGCAACTGGCTTTGGCATTGCCAATTCCATCATGATCGATGCGCCAGATGGACTGATCATCGTTGATACCATGGAGAGTTTGGATGTCGCCGAACAGGTGTACAAGGAATTTAGAAAAATCACAAAGAAACCAGTGAAAGCTATAATTTACACGCACAACCATGAGGATCATGTCGGTGGCGCCGAGGTTAGCCACTCTTTGATTAAATAATCCAATTGAACTATTTTAACTAATAAATGTTTCGCCTAAACTATTTCTATTATATTAAGATAAAGCAATCAAATAATAGTAAATACGTTATAGAATGCGATATTTCACGAACATTCCAATCTTTTTTGAAAATATGAAAACTTAAGTCAGATTTACTCTGATAAAAGCCAAGCTTTACTGCTTTATTTATGATACAGTTAAGTTAGCTTCAAAAGTGTCTGTAGTCCCGAGTGAAGTGAACTTTGTGTGCAGATAGATATGATATGACCCCATAAATCCAAATTAATCTATTACTTATCGATTACTGATGTCAGAGAAACCAGGACTATTATATTCTGTTGAATATTGCAAAATACGCTTAGGTAGGTACTGCCAACATGTTCAATCTAAACAAAAGTATCATTTGAAAACCCTTTACAGCTTTACATATTTGATGAGCTCATTTTGGATGAACTTGGACAATTCAAAACCCTGGCTGACTTGTGGTTTTGCGGTTGCTTGTTGTTCAACGCAGAGTTAGAAGCGGGTACCATTTTGGCGACCCTCCCCGGCCCGCTACCCGCAAGCTGATACCGCCCCGCCCCACCCCGCGGCCCGCGGCCCGCAGTCAAGTGATACCCGCAAGGTATGCGCAAACTTTGTCTAATGCTGAAGGATTACTGTGCGGTTAAATTTATTAAAAAATGTCAATAATGCGAAATAAGCTTTATTTAAAGCTTCTAAACTACTTTAACTTATAATGTTATTGAGATGTTTTGCCGAAATATGGAAATTAACCCAAATTGCTGAAGTTTGTGGAAACACAAAACTTTCGAAAGTTTTTACTATATAACTGATACATTTAATTGCGAATGCATCTGGGCTTGGGGCCCGATGATAGTGTCGGTGGTTAGTCTCGGTGCCGACCGGGACAAACCTTTGTAATTTTTGATAATTTTTAGCCAAACTTTTGGAATTTTAGAAGTCTAAATTAAGTTAAATTGGTACAGATCGTTCGTTTTATTTCTCATCTATTTTTATTGAAAATAACAATAGTGATTTTGTTGATACTTAAAGCCATAGTAAATTTTGAATTTTTAAGAAAATGCTCCTATATAGACTGCAATTTTTAGGCCTCGGCCTCGGATCCGACCCGATGCATCTCTACGAGAAATTAATCTTGGCCTCATGTAGTATCAAAAGGATGGCTGCAAAGATGGTTCGAAAATTTTTAGAATTTTACAGGATGCCTGCAAAACGTTGCAGCCATCCCCTTCAAGCACTGGATGCAATCTCCAAGACCCAATTTACAAAGCTAAGGACTAGTCTTATTATATACATGAAAAGCATCTTCTAGACATAAAAAATGATCAAGGTTTTTGAAAATGAATTGAAGATTTGAAGAGTTGAAAATTATGCACCGTTCGGCTCTCTCGAAGGTAGAGGGCAGAAGCTTCTGGATACAAAATTCCACAACAGTAGATGACGACAGATGACATAGCAAAAAACGCAACCGCAACAAAGGAATTAGGATAGGATATTCAAAGTTGAAAATTCTCTTGAACAAACATTCCCTGTTTCGAACAATTTTTTTGAAAAGGTTCGAGAGGATCTTATGTGCCATCCGCTAAACAAACGCCACTAAAGGAACACTTGCTCATAATAAAATTTAAGGCATTTAAGCATTGCACAGGCGGCTGGAATAGCAGTCTCTATGCTGAACTATTAAGATCGCTTGCTTAATGAAAATGAAAGCACGAAATCGAAGTAGAGAGCTCGGTAAATATACAGTGCATGCTGTAGGAACACAACATACAATCATGATTCCGTTTCTGAATTATAGAGCAAGTTTAATCCAACGATATGCGCTCAGACTAGCATCGTGGAGAAGGGATCCAGCCAGAATTACCTAGCGATTTTTTAAAATCAGCAACACTATGTATCTTTTTCCGAATACATTTCAAAAAATTGTTAGAATCTTAGTGAATATATCAGCAAAAGATACCCACAACTATCCAAGCGGGTAGCCTGCGGGTAGTAAAATTTTTATTACCCGCGGGTACCTGCGGGTACCCGCGGCTACCCGTGGGTACCCGCGGCCCACTTCCAACTCTGGTTCAACGTAAACGAACTCTCAATTCAATTTCACTGCCGAATCAGATTTTTCAAAAAGTGCTGCTACCAACCTATTCAAAATTTTATTGTTTTTCATTCATTTAATCGTTTCTACAGTTTCTATTATCTCACCAGCTTTGTGCATTCTTACTTTATTTTTTATTTATTCAGTCTTACTTAATTTTCTTCTAGGCTTTCCTGCAAGATAGTGTTAACCAAACAGTAGAAATTTGGTCTCATCACACACTGATGAGCATTGTTCGACATAACATGGGAATCGTTAATGTTGCCTTCTACCGCCGAGCAATGCGACAGTTTGGCATCATGCTTCCGAAGGATGTTACTGAAAACGCAGGAATTGGAGTTGGCATCAACATGGGAAAGAACAATCGCAGAGGCTTTGTTGCACCAAATAAATTTCTGTTTGACGAAGAAATGACAGTAACCATAGCAGGTTAACATAAAATAAACAGCTATTGTTGATTTCAAAAATTATTTCTAATTAATTATGTATAACCTTAGGCTGCTAAATCTTATGGTTCAAATAACATTTGATTCAAATGCGACTGCTCAGGAGTGTATGAATTACTATTTAATTCTGTTTGTGCATGGCAGCTGGCGGCTTAACTCTATGGTTAATTTAAAGCAGTAGAAAATCGCTTATTATCCACCCATTAGATTGGACCACCTATTTGGTTGTAGCGATAGAAAATATGTCAGTTAATCATTTTTCAAAGCCAGATTTTGTATGCGGAACAAAAACAGGCTGTTTGACCAAAATAAATCTACTGTTTTCAGGTTTGAAGCTGAAACTGATCCATATACCAGGCGAAACGGACGATCAGATTGGAGTATGGGTTCCGGAACTGAAGGCATTCTTTTGTGGCGACGACGTCTATAGGGCATTTCCAAATCTCTACGCAATTCGTGGCACCACCTTCCGAAGTTTATCCAAATGGATTGAATCAGTTGACAAGATGCGGTCCCTCAATGCTGAATTTATCATTCCCAGTCACACAGAGTTTCTGCAGGGAAAAGACCATATTTACGAAATCTTAACCGTCTATCGAGATGCCATACAGTACGTTCACGACCAAACAGTCAGGTTCATGAACAAGGATATGCATCCGGACGACATTGCCAGCAGAGTGCAGTTACCCAAGCATATCAGAGACCATCCTTTTCTAATTGAGTTTTATGGTACCGTCCCCTGGTCATCCAAGGGCCTATTTAATGGCTATATGGGATGGTTCAGTGGGGACCCGGTTGACCTTAATACCTATCCTTTGGCAGTTAGAGCTGAAAGATTGGTGAAACTGGGAGGCGGTGTCGCCAAAGTGCTTGAGGCTGCGCAGGAAGCGCATAACAGTGGAGACTTACAGTGGGCGCTGGAACTGGCCAGTGCTGTGCTGAAAGTGTCACCTAGATCAGTGGAAGCGAAAGAACTGAAAATCAAAGCACTACTGGATTTAGCTAAAACCCAAACCAGTGCCAATGGTTACAACTATTATATGACTATTATATAAAGTTGACCTTACCCCCAGTATTGCCAGAAAACGCCAAGCCGTCTATTCACTTCCATTAGAAAATCTGTTCTATTTATTGGCAATTAGACTAAAAGGGGAAGAGTGTGCGACTCTTAATCATAAAGTGTTCTTCAAATTCACTGATACTGATAAGTCAATTGGCTTTCATTTGCGTAATGGCATTTTGGAAATCTTGCATGATCTCAGGGCGGATAGTGCTGAGTTCAAGGTCACCATGAAAGAGCTTGTTTGGAGAGAATTGCTCGCAGGTGATCGAAATAGATTTTTGACTGGTTTGAGCAGTGATATGAATGTGGAAGGAGGAATGATTGGTTTCAAGAAAATAATGGACTGTTTTGATCAGTCAGATTAAGCCAGGGCAAACATTAGATAGATTTTGATAATTAATAGTTTATATGTTTGTAGTTGATTGATAAGGTTATTTGTTAAATTGTTTTACTATTGTCAGTTAGCATGCTTATCAGTTTTTGTTTATGAATAACACTCTATTTCTACTGTTGATTCTTCTTGACATTAACTATTGTTTCACAATTGAACATACAGCTAGCTAGCTAAGCACACAGTGAGGGTAAATAGTAGCTTGCTACTTCCATTTCCGGTCTTGGCTCGATTGCCCCACTTCTCGAAATCTACCTCGATTTCTTAAAACCTAACCAAATGAGCTATCTTGCATGTGCATGTTTTCGACTGCGAGGAGTTCAAGTTCGCAAAAAGTTAGGATTCGCCTCAAGGGACAAAGGGAAACTGACAAATTTGTTGACAAGTTTGATCGCATACAGGGGTCTTCTAGGGCGCAGAACAAGAATCTGAAGTCGGTTCAGCGTCGCGGTAGCTCAACATAAGCTTATGGTTTAGCTTACACACATCAGCCTTGTTGCCACGACATATTGCATGGAAATTGAGGGAAAGTGAGGGCTGGGGCCGGAGACCATAAGAAATCCTAATGGCTTCGATTCTCGCCACATTTTTGCCCTAACGCCGAATTAGCCCACTTGGGAATGCGCTCATAATGAAAGACTACTCTTCTTCTTCTGGTCTTGAGGGAGGACCTATTCTGGGGAGAAAACCCATTCTCGTCCAAAGCGCACATGTGGTTGCCTGCCACTGGACTTTACTAAAAGCTCAACATTGATAAACAAACGTCATCTAATTACATAGGTGACATGCTACATGGCATGCTAGTTACATGACATGCTGTCAATGACGAAGAAAATGCAATGCATTACATTTTCAGACAATTCTGGCACACATTTAAATAATTGCATTTGATAATATCATGAAGAAGTATATGGCTCTGAACACAATTTAAGCACTGATGAAATAAAAATTAAAACTGGTACTGTCACAAATTCAAAAATTCATTTTCACTTTTCCTAAGAATTTCGAGTTTGATAATAGAAGGTTACGTTTACATTCCTATTGTGCATAGAAGTCGCTACTATATACCACCCTTACGATATGAAATACATAGGCTCTTTACAGACAGCACAATCTCGATATAAAACAATTATAATTATGCAAACATAAATACAAGCAAGATTACAAAATATATAGATTATGATACGACAAGCGTCTGCTATATGTATTTATTAATGGTCAGATCAACCTATGCACGCAGTAACCCACCTCCCCAAATTGATCCCCTTAACATGTTCCAATACAGACCGCATCGAAACAGACCAGGTCGCGGCTCATGCCTTTGCATTTTGTAGATGGGTACACCCAGGGTATTTTTTACAGGGGGGGGGGGCGGGGGGCCCCCGAAATTGACCTTCCCCCCCCCCGAAAATGCCTCCCCCCCCGAAATCGCCCCCTCCCGGGATTTTTGCTTCCCCCCCGGGATTTTATGGAGGCCCAAATTTTTGCCAAAATAGGCCAATTTTCAAAAATTTTCCGGCTTCGCCGGAGATTGTTTCGTAAAAATAGCTATTTTTAGCTTAAATCCTGGCATATTTGAGCACTTTTTGAGTTTCACCATGCAAAATACGCCAAAAAATACCATTTTTTGGCTCATTTTTGCAAAAAAATCTTCCCCCCCCCCGAAAATTTCTCCCCCCCCCCCCGGAAAAAAATCCCTAAAAAATACCCTGGGTACACCTATTACGTAGCTTATACCCATCCCTCCCAACTGTGCGCCTCTTTTAAGGCATTGCCTAAAGCCTACCACAAGTTTTGGTCCCGACCTCCCTTCCATGTATTCACGAGGTGACAGGGCCAGTTTCACAAAGAACCTTCTCGAGTTCACGAGTTCTCAAGTTATAGAGCAGTCTCTTTTCAGAGACAGCTACCTCTTCTGCATAGAAAATTATATGTAAACATATCTACGGACAATTTATTTAGTCAACTATGCAAATTATTGAAACAGGAAGCAAAAATTAATAAATTTAAATTTTCAATAATTTTTCGAGTAGGTCTCAAGTTGGCAAAAATTTCTGTAGTCGAAATCGACCAGAGAACTTAACTGGAGTACTCGAGAACTATTTGTGAGTGACTTGCAATGGGGCCTGCGAATCTCAAAAACTACCGGCGTAGTTTAGATACCAGACTTAAGAACTCGAGACCACTTTTATGAAACTGGCCTCAGGGGGTAGATTCAAGAGGAGGATGAGTCAATAGCGAGCAAAGTATCCTTTCATCAGTGCACAAAGAACGCTTGCCATACGTACTCATGTGTTCTTGATATTTATCAATTAAATAACATTTACTTTATAACGTATAAATTAATTCAGGCTCCCAGGCCTTCGAGATTTAACCGGAGATTCATTGACTTCAATAGGTGGGGTCCCTTTGGACGAAATCCCATTTGCAGGTTCAATGGGATTTTCGGAATTGTCCGAAGCTTCAGTTGATCCGTGAGGACTTCCAGTCAAGGGAGGGGTCAGAGAGTCAGTAAAAGAAGCGGAAGCAGCGGCGGCCAAAAGTGATCCTGACAATCCGCCGAAAGCAAGGGAAACAGGCCAAACAAGATTGGATAGGTTTGGAAACACCATCCTGGGCATATATAGTCTTGGTGGCTGTACCAAGTAATCTACAATAATATATAGTTCTAATCAATCCCCAAATCAACCTACATACAAGCAGACCTACTTACTTATAATAGGCCTTAACCTTTATGAATAATGTGTAGGTTTGCAAAGATGTCGCATTTTCTCCCATTTGCAGAAGATACCTGAAGTTTAAATTGAAAATTTTGGGGCTGGATTGTCGAAATAGTCTTTAGAACTCTTAGAAATCTTAGAACGATAAAACAGTAAAGTCATGATTACAAACGATGTGTGATAAAAGAATCACCTGTTGAATTGAATATAATTAAATGAGGAATAGTTATATAAAATCCTCAAAAAGAACCGGCGACCTGCTGTTAGCTCATCATTCCGATTATGCTTTGGTATGACTCAAAATCTATACCTCTGGGGTAAAGCTGACTTCGGTAATATTCGGCAAGAGCGGGGGGAAATGGTAGCGGTGTTGGCATCATGGCACCGTTGTATGGAGATTCATGACCATAACTGAAATAAGCAACGTTTATCGGCATTCAAGTCAATTCGTCAAAGTACACACATAAGATTAAGAAAACACGGAAACAACAGCCTTTCTTAAACTAATTAAAAAGTCTACAAATTAAAGCGTAGGTACCTTTCAAAGTCGTTCAAACGGGAAGAGTCTCTGAATCCTTTAGCGAAAGGGTTGCTTTGGATTTTTAGATGAGTAATCTAAATAATTATATAACAGTAATCAATAAAAGCAATGGGCTCTACAACTGCATAAATAAGTAAATACTTATTTCGTCTGCCTACTCTGCCTCGAGCCGAAGTTTCCACCTTCCCCCAAACTCCGCCACCACTGCCAGCCGTCCCAAACCCTCTCGTTCTATTTTGCGCACACGCACACTGATAGCCACAGTCCACCAAATGGCTGGATGTAGTATCACTACCATGGCTATTATGTACTTTCGTCCAATCTGCATGCTACTTTTCCATAAACTTTTAGTCCGCTTAGTTTCTAGAGCAAGTGCCAAGTAGTACCGAAATTAGACAGCATTTTGGGAAGTCTACAGAGTTTCAAGCCTTCATTGCCATGCTGGAATAGCCAACACCTTTTTAATTCTACCTAAGAAAAACTAAGAATTGTTGACACTGCACAGGATTTTGTGCAAAACCCCAAGCGAGCTTTCAGTTGACGAAAGGTCAAGCCCTGTTACCTTAGTAATATGTAATATTAAAATGGTTTAGGCGCTTCCTTACAAAATAATTTGTCTACTGGGAAAATCACAACTCGTGTGATGTTATATACATAGTATGCATAATTTGCATAATTAGTCTGACCATATGTACCACTTACCAGCTGGTTTTGGTATGCGGTAACGGCCATGAACTGCGTTTCATTGTAAACAAAGGTTTTGTACTCCTCCTTTTTCAGGTCAAATCTGGCACTGTCCCAGGATCTAGTATCCAGTCCATCTCGCTTCTTTACAAGATGTACCCGTGGCTGATACTTGTGCATACTGTTCAGGATAATCTAAAATTCAAATAGTTATAAAACTAAATGGCAACTAGAGATAAAACCTTAAAACTGGTATGCATGAATAAGCTACATATTCTGAGAATAAGTAAAAGTTCACAAAGCAGAATCAGATGTGAAGTGATTTTGGTTCTTTCATCATTGGTACAAACAGTGACAACTATCAGGGTTGGTGAACTGAATTGTTCTTCAAATAAAAAACTATGTTATATAACTCACTGTCTCTTTTCTTACGTTAATTGCGTGCGTATATATAGTCGAGTGAACGCTAAAGAGAGCTTTGTTGCTCTTCTGTATCGTGCACCGTTCGGATAAGTTAATTATCCGCACGGTGCATGCTGGGAGGCATCAACCTGAACTGATTTGCTGCTTCATGCAGTTACCTACATCGCGCAGCAATGTGTGCAGCTGAGCTCCAACTTCGACAGCTCAGCTGCACACCAAAAAGGCCTCCTCCCAGCCACGGCAAATTTACTGCCAGGTCATCTTAAGAATCGCTAGAATTTATGTTCTCCGCAGCAGCATCATAGAATCAAGTGAAGTTGAATTTTCAAATCCCACTGCCCAGTTAAAATTATAAGTTATCGAGTTTAGCAAACTCGTATTCCATCCGTCCCGGTGTTCGGGTGCTTTGTTCATGAAGTTTGCATTTAACTAATATAGAGACCCTGTTAATTTAACTTTTATTTAATCCAAAATTTTGAAAAGGTCGTTAAACTCTCAACATTCTAGCTTTATTCCATACATGTCCATTCTTGTCCATCTCATTGTTGGTTAGCTTCAGCTTTTCAAACGTAGTGCTCTGCTTCATCAACTGTTCCCCCGTAAAGGGCGAATCTGGATGCATGTAGAGTCGACTTGGCATTGGCGGATCCGCTTTTCCAGCTGTCATCCATGAAGACTTGTGATACGAATAACGGTATCTTTTATCATCAACAGGCACAATATCTACCAGGACCAAATATTTGGTATCAGGCTCACAATTACTGAACATCACCCGGAGTGTTGGAAACATCCGTCTAAACAAAAACAAATAAAATTGCACTATACACAACAAAACTGAAAGATAAAACAAAGCAAATTAGTGCAGATAATATTTACATAGCTAGCTACTCTATCATTTTAAGCTAAGATAATCTCATTTCCGTTTTTGGGAATTTGGACAAAATCTACCGTAGACTGGATTCATTTTTTGAGAGAAACCTAATTGCCTGAGTCAAATGGAGATTATTATCACATTCGCGAGAAAGGAGACCAGATTTCCGGAATAGGACACAACATTAATTATGGCTATTTTAAATCTAAGATAGCGATCAGTAGATTAAGTGCCACTACGACTTTCCCAAGGGACACAAAAACATGAGAACATTTTTCTTTCTTTTTGCTAATTTGGAACTTCCAACGGCGGAAAGCTGAAAAAGAAATTCCTTTGAGGAAGGACCACTGAAGAAAACTGAATTTCTGATAAATATTAGATAAAAATATAATTTTAATACACCTTCAACTATCAAAACTTAGCATTTATTATTCGAAAATCCAGATTAGGGTGACAACCGCTTTAACGGTTCTTCAATTCCGATTTCTTTATTTTTCTTTAACAATAATAAATAAAATATCCAACTTTTTAGCTGAGATCTAAATTGAGTTGTTAGTTCTTTTCTCAAGAGATTTTGATTAAAAGCCCTGTTTTGCAAATCTCGTCTACATTAAAGATGCCACACGGTACATTTAAAGATAATGGAAGCGAGTAACCATAAACTGTCTTTAAATGGTGAATCTTAGTGATTTGAATAATCCACTGCAGGATTACACGCGTAAATTCTAACTTTAAGTGCTCACTTTGATAACGACCAAACTAATGAACGTTGTATACCTATAGGAATCTAAAAGTTTCGTTTCATGTTCTATATATATATATACAGAATGAAGATTACGTAAAGTCTAGGATTATATCATTTCAGTTTGAATCCGTTTTCCGTCGACTAGTGACTGGTACTTAACAAACTCTTATCTCACAACTTTCGCTTCAGGAACGTTTTCCAAAGTCCAGATTGCGTGATTCGCTAATCCTCATCCTTTTGGAGGTTTTTAAGATTGACTCAGTTATTTAGACTTGATTTCCTGCGCCACGTTGAGTGTAAAATTTATGGAGTTCACTCAGATTAGCAATATACCCTCTCGGCTGAGGCTGAGGATTAGAAGTCTCTGCCGGGTATAGTTAAGGGCATTAACTAAAGCAGACATTTGTAAACAAACTTTAGCCGGAGAATCTTCAAACTTATAGACAGAGGAAGTAATCTATGTTAGGACTGGCTGGCCATTCGCTAGCGTTTTACCGAATGAAATTTACACAGCTTTATCAGTTGAGTATAGATATGGTAGTATTTATACATACCTATTTGTATGACATGTTTGCATTTCACGATCCGAGAAGTATGCGATTAGAAAAATCCGGAAATTGTGGCAGATATTTATTTACGATATACTCAACGAATTATAAAGGGTGGTTGCGATCATTAAAATGTCACTAATTACTGTAATACATACGTACATATGCCAGTGCATAAGCTATTGTAGAATTTGGTTCTCAACACTAGGTATATATACCTAGCATATATATATATATGCTGGGGACGGTAGAACAATTATGCCAAGGTCACAGTCACAGAGCTGATTAAGGAAAAGTTGGAAAATGTTACAGATAAAGTTAGCATAAACAATTACTAGTACTTAAAGACGAATTATAATGCTTATCTTTGTGCGGTATGCTACCAACTCGTGATCTGAAACTAGTGCTGGAACCGGTTCCATAAGAACCGACAGAACAGGAACCAGAACCGGAACCGGTAGGAATTTTAGAATCGGAATCGGAACTGGAACCGGTGGCTTTTGGAACCGGACCGGTTCTAGTGTTAATTTCTGTTTGAAACTTCAATCAATGTTTATTTTGGAAAATTTTAAAATTTTATCAGGAACTTGAATTTAGGATTTGGAATTTAACCTTTATTTTGGAACGTCGATGTAGACTGAAATTTTGAAGACGGCTAAGTTTTTGTGTAAATGGAAGAAGAATTGATATCTATTTAATGATATGTTTTTAATAACAGTTTTCACTCAATGATTTAAGTTTATTTAAAATGTTATAGCAAAATAATGGATAAGGTGTATTCGATATTAGGTCTTCCTCAAAGTTAGGCAAGCAAAGGTAAGCATTAAGGCTTTGATGATTCACGGCAACTCTTCCAGCTTTTTAGCTGTTACACTTGCATTTTTGTGTGCTAAATTTAATCTGAAGTATTAGCCAATGAAGACGTAACTCCAAATTAAGGGCTAAGCTGAGCAACAAGATTCATCAGGAACAGTTCTTATTTAATAGTATGGCTAACGCTACCGAAAAAGAGTGACTTTGACGGCTTTTAAAAATTTTTTATATTTCATAGTCATATTTCATTATTTTTGTGTCCATCGGTTGTAGGCAGTGTTAGAGAATAATGCTTTTGCTACAAAATTATGTTTTACGTCAGCTAATATTAAAACAAAATCTGTATAAAATAAAAACCTAGCAGATTGATTTTATTTATTGCGCATACAATTGATCGATTTTGAATTATAAAGTTAGTTGTACATGTGCTCTGCAGAAGTGCAAAAAAGTATAATTCTCCTTCAATTGCCCCATTTTTTCTGCTGGATTTTCGACCTCAGAGAAACCATCGGCCCCGAAATATATAAGCTGCATTTTCAAGGATAAAACTTTGTAATACTTGAGCCTATGCTGTTGAATCGATAGCAAATTTTATTGGACGGTTCGAAATTGGTCGAGGAAAGTTTTATTTTTGACTTATAGTAAGGTATATTTGTTATTTCTAAGTTGCAACATTTGCTTTCTGAAGGGCAGTAGCTAAATGTTTGTCTGCATTGAGAATCACTTACCCATATCTTGGTAAGCTCTAGTACCTAAAATGTACCCAATATTTTGCTAAAATGTGGAGACAGACAGCATCGTCTACATAGCAAATATATGTAAATAGTAAAAACTAATCAAAAACGGTTTTAAAAATACCTTTAAAGTCTAGTGCAGTCAAATATGACACGTTTTTATAGCAATTTTAACGTATAAAAATTGTGTGATTTCAGCTTTTTGATCAAAAAATATATGCCAATTGGAACTGGAACCAGTACCGTATTCTCGCGCTTAAGGGAACACCCACTTAAGAGAACATGTTCTCTTAAGTGAACGTGTTCTCTTAAGTGAATTCAGAAAAATTGTGAAGGCTAAATTTAAAAATTGTTTTTGAAAACTAAATTTCATAAAAATTGGTCTACGCATACTGAATTTCTTGTTTTTTTTCAAGAAAAACTAATGACGTAAACCATTCACACAATAAATAGTGACAATAATAATTATACAAAATTAAAAAGCAACATCGATGATTGTTTTTTGGTGGTACTGTACATTCACTTAAGCGAACATGTTCTCTTAAGTGAGCATGTTCTCTTAAGTGAAATCAGAAAATTTTCCAATTTTGCCCGTATTTCACTTAAGAGAACATGTTCTCTTAAGCGCGAGAACACGGTAACTAGAACCGGAACCGGAACCGCAACCGGTTTCAAAATTGGAACCGGTCCCAGCAATATCTGAAACCACACATTCAATATTTTTATTGTTTTGAAGTGACATCGATGAGTTGGATTTGGCAAATTTTGCTTGGGGAGTGAGGGTATCCTTTGTGCTCTAATATCCCTATGTGACTTCAGTTTTCGTTTCTTGTATGTGTATCCTCCTTCATGCAATTGTTGTCTGTGTTGTTAAGAATGCATCCCAAATTGGTCACCGTGTGTGGTATTGAATGCATAAAGTCCTTGCAAATTAGGTAGCAGTTAAGGTGAGAACTTTTGCACATTGCCGGCAAAATTGCCCTGTTTGGTATTTCGTCTGGTATCCTAAAATGAAGGTGATTTTGTGTGGATTTAATGATAGCCAATAAAGTTGATATCTTTCTTGTAGTAGACCATATGGAGACGACAACTTGAAAAGGGATTCTGATTTTAAAACGACGGACACTTGTTGAAATTGCCTAAAATTTTTATTGCTATCACTATTATAACCTATATTAACGACAATAGAGCGGCAGCCTTTGACGTTCAGTGTGGCATTCAACAACTACAACACTTCTTTCAAGTAATGTGTTACATTTTAACATCTCAAGAGGACCATTCTACCGTAATCTTGACGTGGTTTGACCTTATTGTCCGACTAACGGTTATGAAGGCATAATAGTGATCACAGCTTGACTTTATATTTCGACATCGAATTGTTTTGCTCAAACACAAAAAGACCATTTCTTGATCATAGTCAAATTTTTATGCTTTCAAAAATTTCGATATGGTTTTGATATAATGGGCTTTGTCTGAAAACGAATGGAATAAAGTGGTTAGGGCTGCTGCTGTCAAGCCAAAACTAACCATGTCGTATGGCCTACGGTAGAAACCAAATGCATGATTTTGAAGTTACGCACAAACAACAAACACGCGATCACACACATACACGCACGCAAACACAACTCAACGCAACATAACAATTTATTTTTTCCTTTTTCTTCACAAATCTTGCGTATAACATCGGTTGCCAAAGATCTTGTAAACTATACCACAACAACACAATGCACACATACGGCTGCACTATTATAATAATGTGCGAGATTCATTGAGTTATGGAGTTACCAACTACCTTACACTCGTAGGTATTCTACACCTACTTTGAGCGACCTGTGGCTTTATTGTTGTGTTTCGAACCTCAGGCTTGGCCAAATGTTTAGTAGATTTGACTTGTCTTACGAGCACGAGTACACATAAACCAGTCGACAGTTTCATAGTTCAGGGCTTCAAAGCGCCATCAGAGACCAGTTGGCATCTGACAGCCGGATGACTGCATCCATTTTGTGACCGTTCCATACGAGTGTAGGAAGATGAGGAACTCTACCTCCACACATCGCATCATGTGAAGGTCGATTCAGCAAGTCGAAAACCTATTTACACAGCAGTGTAGATGCCTGACTAGCTATCTCTTCATACTATTATCACTTCCAACCTACTTGTGTACGTTTTATCTACAGAACTGAGAGACGCTAGTGAAGCCACATCGCATTGGATAAACCGAAATTCTGCCTCTTATATACTTCTTTTCTTTTTTAAAGACAATCACCAACTAAAAATTTGCCGATGTCAAACCCGCATGTACTGATCAGGGAACTCGTCAGTTAGTTTTTCACCTCCAGGAACGAACAGCAGCAGACGAAGTTACTACTGATGCGACCAGCGACCAGCTACCGCTACCGTAGTTTTAGGTTGAATATTCGTAACAGCTCATTTCAACGTCTCCTTTATCTTTATCTCTTTCTTCCATTTATCTGGTTTGCTCAAGAACACATCTATTTTAAAGTTTCTTCAAACAAGTTCTTGTCTGCAGTGGAACCAGAAAACCCCCCTGACTATCGTTTTTAAATGAAAGCGCTGAAGTGAGAAAAGTAACTAATAAGTCTTCCAAGACTTTTCTGATTGAGCTGTAGAAAGCAAAGTCAAGAGCTGAGATTAGGCCCTACTATGTTTTGCCAACACCCGAGGGGATTTTTTGGACCCGTCATTTTGGTCCATTTTCAGCCCCACCAAATTGGGCACGAACCAATGTGTTTTTCTAAATTTCACTGCTAATATTTTTCAATCAGATTTTAGTTCACACTTACAAACAGAACGACAGCGGAAGACAGAAGACAGAAACTAGAAATGGGCAATTGTATAAATAGTGAATTATGAAATAAGAAAATCTGTCATCAAGCGGAAATTGCTAGTTTTAATAAATCTTAAGAATCAGTTGAGCTCAACTGCATTCTCTAATTCCCCGAGCTGCCAGCGATGGTTCAAGGATAGATTACGTACTAAGGTTAAGATACCGCATTACGTAGACGTTACCAAAATTATTACGTATACCTATATGTGTATATTTGTAATTTTGTTTGTATGCATATGGTGTGTATTTTCAATATTCCTCCTGTCGCCAACAATGAGCGATGGACGTTTAAGGGTCTGCCCTTTTTTCCTTTCTGGACGAGAGGGTCTGCCCTTTTTTCCTTTTCGCTGAGGGGGTCTGCCCGTTTTTTGTCGGTCAGGGGGGTCTGCACCCCCCATTCCCCCCAACGTTAATTGATATATAAGTTATTCCAAATTTACTGCAAAAATTAAGACTCTCAATAGATTAAGTATAAATTTAGAAATAACATTTTATCTTGAGAAATTGCAGCTTTGTATCGATGTCACAAAAATCATATTCAGCTGTACTCATATTCCAGACATAAACTATTTAGTTTCCTTATTTTTTAGTATATACGTTATAAGATATTACACAAACGTATATATTTTCTGTATTAAATTAGTCCGTCGGCTTTGTACGGGAATATTGGCAAACATTTTATTTTCAGTTATATTACGTACATCTTTCATTTGTATTTCTTTATTTTTAAGCATATATAATAGTCAGAGTTCAGCTTATATTCGTGACCAGTGCAATCCTCCAATATACCTCCTGTTTGTGCACGACCTCCATACGTCCCTGTTCTCTGTCTAACCGTTTTCAGGTTATTATGGTGGACGTGCAGCACCGAACAGCACAGGACAAACAAGGTCTTAATTTCATAAGAGTGTTAATTTGAGGAACGTGAATTAGTCAGAACGTTTTCATGGCCGAAACTAAATTCCCCAGAGATCAGATAACTTCCAGCATCTCACTTTGGCCCTCACATTTCAATCTTGTTAATTTGACAAAAAGCATTCCCTGCGTTCCCTCTCCAGAAACCGACAATCAAATTGTATCCAGTCTAAACAACGGACACTTTCGCTGATGTTGCCTAATTTAAATTAAGCCTTACATACGTCAAGCCATGAGCCATACAAAACAAAACAAAACCTTTTATATAATATGTACATAATATTATATGTACACTCGTTTGCATGAACTGCACAGCTTGCACTTTCAAACTAACATCGGCATAACATTACTGCAAGAGTATTACTGTAAATGTATCAACTTCGGCATGCGCGTGCACCTCTATAAATGAATTACTTTCATTAAATTCATTCAAATTAATCAAAGTTCCCGACAATTTAGTTTAGGTACCTAAGTTAAGGTTGTATATAGTATATTAATATAGTACCAAGAGTACATAATGATAGAGTTTGCCACTAAGGAAGCTCTATGTTATCAGAGAAAAAACTATATTTTGTTCGCTGTCGGCTGACTCCCCCGCAATAGACCTATCACTTCACAGAAGTTCGCACACTATGGTTGTGTCCAAAAGTAGAGATGAGCATTTCGGCCGGTCGGCCCGGCCCGGCCAGACCCGACCCGGGCTACGGTACTTCCATTGGTTAGCGGGCAGGGCCGGGCCGAAGCTCGAAAGCTCGAAACAGGTACAAAACTCGCTGAATGTGTTTTCGAACTTAAGTGTACCCCCGTTTCGACTAGGTACTGATTAGCGGGGGGAGGTCACTAGGTCTAATTTGCAGGGGGGGAGTCAGACGTTAGCGAACAGAGCATAGTTTTTGCTTCGATAACATAGACACCCTTATATTACATATGTACTCTTGATAGTACCTACCTATAATGACATAGATTCACTTCGAACGTTTATGTTTTGCAATTTCTTAGTGCGTCATGGACTGGTAGACCAATGAGTAACTTAACTGTTTCATGACAAATTCTGGGTGGAAGTTTGAGGATGCCATAATTTCCGAATTTTGGTATAATCTGAATGTTACTAAGATTTTATGGTCATGTTGGGAGTTCAATTAACAGATAAGGCTTTGAAGGCACCAGTGAAAATGCGGTATATATAAAACTATGGTCCCTAAAGTAAAGGGCTTAAATGTCCATGACAAACTGAAAAAGATTTAAGCCCTGACATTTGGAGAGGATACAAGCATCACTTACATAACGTTAATTTGTGACGCCTAAACACTTGAGAATCATTCAGAAAGAAATTAGCTGTGATAAGACTAGTCAATGTCGCAATCCTCCTGTTTCTTGGAGACAATCAGAATTACCACACGATAAAGCCATATCCTGACATATATAAGGATACTTGCAAGTAATAATAATTATGCACAAAAAGTTAAAACAACTATTCTGTAACGTATAAATTACTACAAATACAAAGTAGCATTATTGCATAATTTGTACACGTTGTCTTCACAGGTTTTCACTTAAATAATTAATTACAGCTGGACCTTCGATTATATAGACGTGCTGACCATCGTGAACCATGCTACGGCTTTCCGAAAAATTGTTCAGCGTGGTTAAAATATAAATACCAATTTCTAAATATTGCTACAACCTCAAAAATCTTAATTTGCGTCAATTTTTAATTTTTGAAAAACTATGTAGTTGTGTATCTGAGATCGAGCATCTCGAAGTTAAAACCTTGACAACTAGGTAAATAACAATATATACAAACATACGTATGAATTTTGATATTTTTCAAGACATTTTCTCATTTGAGAAATATTATGAAGATTAATTGTGGGTTGGCTTGGCCAGCATTAAATTAAAAAAGCCACTTTTCCTGAAAAAATCCGTAAATTTCGCAAATAAATGTAAATTTCGTATACAAACAGAAACTGAATTGAAACAGTCCAGCATATGTATCACAATCTGAATGAAAGCCGAATTTCGGATTTTCTCCGATTTTGTAGATCTTCTGGTTTATATAGGCAATAC
>JASAND010019026.1:0-17735 GCA_030248195.1 Trissonchulus latispiculum
TGTGAATATACGAATACAGCGCACAAACCTAAAAATTAACCAAAATTGTTTTGGACGATCGCCTAAAATTTGGCCTTGGCCTAAAGGTCGGCGAAGAAAAAATGGTTCGAATGGAACAATGCGTATATAAACAACTATTACAACTGAGCTTTCGACTTACTAAAATTTAAAGTATTTTTAAACCTTGCAGCCATTAAAGTTTTTTGGCAGCTGATTAATTTAGGGTGCGCCGGCGCCCGGCTCCGGTGGAAAGAACACCAAAGAGGACCAGACTCTGATGGCATCTCTGCTGAAAACTAAGGAACGAACTTATGTAAGTATGAGTGTATATATATACGTATATACACGTAAGCAAGTCTATTACATATATACCTTTTAGGAACACTTAGCCCTTTAGAAGGACTCAGGCGAGGAGACACAGGTAGATTTGATGCCTCCGCCACAGTACCACTAGTCTTAAAAGGAGCAACGGATTCTCTGGTGGCATGGTCTGGTCCTGGTGCTGTGGCATCCGATCCAACGCAATCATCACTTTCTGAGTCTACACTAAAACAACAATGGCAGGTTTCTTGAATGATCTTTTGAATGATGATTTGTTTGTTTGGCTTTGCAAAGTTTGCAATCTGGAACTGTTACTATCTGGTACTGTCAATCTGGTACTGTATCTGTAAAGTCCCGGGTCACAAAGCATTTCAGTTTTCAAAAAGCAATAGTTTTTAGCAGGGGATTCTGCGTGCACGACATTAGGTAAACAACAAGAGGAAATCGTTAAATTAAAAGTGCACAGCACCAGTCTGGCAGTTTTTTAGGGGGGGGGGGTGAGGTGGGGGCCCCACTTTTCGGTTCCCCCACTCTGTCGGAGCCCCCCCCCCACTTTTTGGGGGGTCGCATAAAAGTGTCGAAAAATTAAGTTTTTGAGGTCAAATTTTCAAAAATTTTTAGCTAATTTATGGACTTATAAGTTAATTTTAAGCTTAAAAACAACGATTTTCTGTGTTTTTACCTAACGTAGACCAGCTTCGCAGAACCTATATATAATTCGAAGAAACTAAACAATTACGCAACTGATCGCAAATTATATATATTATCTCGTAATTATTGCAATTGATGCAATTACTGCAACTGATCGCTTATATATATATATATATATATATATATATATATATATATATATATATATATATATATATATATATATATACGTAAAGAACTTACAGGTCACAAATATGACTATCCAAATCAAGCTGGGTGTGAAATAAATTTTTGCACGCTTTACATGAAAAAGATGGCATTATACGTGTAAATTACAAAATGGTTAAGCCAATCATCCGTCAGGCTTTCCACTCCTGAAAAATGCCGACCTAATATAAAGCTTAACAAAAATCTTCCAACATTTAACCACGGTTTTTTGCGTAAAATACTGCGTATTTACGCAGTAGAGAGCTTAAAAATACACAGTCACAAACAAAAATACGCATCAACATACGTGTTCTAAATTAATTTCTTGAGACAATTTACCGTTGTTTAGGCTCTGGCTTCTTCTGGGGGACTGCCGCCCCCTGACTCCCGGCTTACCCCTTCGATTCTACATTGATCCTCCCGTCTGCAGTTGCTATATATAGTTTCTTTTTGCCTATAGTTGCGTATATATACGTACTAAGCCTATGCGTTGCTGTTTCTTTCTATTTTCATTTGACTAAAGCATTGACATTAAACTAAAGCTAAAATACATATTATCTGTTCAAGGAAACAACACTATTTGTCTAACCAACTATTCACTTAACTGTTAAACTGTTCAAGGCAAAGAATTCAAAGTTTTAAAAGGAAATTTACCCAGAAAGTTAAAATTTTCTTCAACGTCTGGGTGGCTGCGCCCCGCCAGACCCCCTGCGTATTTATCTTTCGCCAGCTGTACCTTGACACCGCAGTTCTATAAGCACGCAACGTAAAATGAAGCTAAAACTCTTAACGTTGTTTTAAAACCATAAAAACGCAGTAATTTGGCCCTTAAAAGCGTTTATAGCGTTAACCACGTTGAGAAGCAATTTTTGTAATTTTACGCAGTCGAAATCAAAAATACGCACTCGAAAATAAAAATACGCAAAATTTACGCAGGTCCGATTTTAAAAAAACCCTGATTTTAACAAAAAAATCCACCCCATCCTGATTCGCAGAAAGTTATATATATATATATATATACAAGTAACAAAAATGCTCCGCACAAAAGAGGATAATATGTGTGTGTTGGCTGTATCGTATATATATATATATCCTTTAAATATCCTTTAAATATATAATAAATATAAATAGGTATATATATCCTTTAAATTCCGGTTGAAGAAGTAAAGACAAAAGCTTCATGGGCACGTGACGTTATTTGGCACAGCAAATATTGGTGGATGGTTCCATGTCAAAAGTTGCTCAGCTCACTTAGGGCTTTCATTTGATACCAAATTTGACCACTTTTGAAAACTTTCATTTTTGACCGAAAATCGCCTAAGTCCCCACCCCACCCCACCACAGCACTCTACAGCCACTTTGAGCATGCAGTTCTATGACAAAAGTTGCTCAGCTCGCTTAGGGCTTTCATTTGGTACCAAATTTGACCACTTTTGAAAACTTTCATTTTTGACCGAAAATCGCCTAAGTCCCCACCCCACCCCACCACAGCACTCTACAGCCACTTTGAGCATGCAGTTCTATGACAAAAGTTGCTCAGCTCGCTTAGGGCTTTCATTTGGTACCAAATTTGACCACTTTTGAAAAATTTCATTTTTGACCATTTGACCCTCCCACCCGACTGACCCTTCAAACGGCAAAGTGGAACCAGCCCAGCAAAATAGGTACGTCGGACGGCAAAACGAATACCGGGAATGAGCTGGGCACACCAGAAAACCCCTATAGACAAAGTTTTGAGAGGCCAGGTAGAGCCTACTATGGACCTCCAGGAAGCGGTTACCGACATGACCCTCCAGACGGCAAAGTGGAACCAGCACAGCAAGATGGATGAGTCCTACGGCAAAAAGGACACCGGGAATGAGCTGGGCGCACCAGAAAACCCCTATAGACAAAGTTTTGAGAGGCCAGGTAAAGCCTACTATGGACCTCCAGGAAGCGGTTTCCGACTTGACCCTCCCGACGGCAAAGGAGTGGAACCAGCCCAGCAAGATGGGTGGGTCTGACGGTAAAACTGACTGCGGGAATCGATTCTACGTGTCAGAAAACCCTTAGCATGGAAGATTTGAGCTTTCAAAGTTGAATAGATAGCGAGAAATTTCGATTTTTCATTTTTCGAATTTTCGCCATTTTTGACGGGCCACTGTGGTCGCTAGGAAAGTGACAGAGAAACACAACCTGGACCGTTAGTTAGTTCAATATATGTAACTTCTGAAAAAGAAATCAGCTCCAGCTCGTAACGTTCGACCTGAGCGACGACCACAAAAATGGTCACATTTCGCTATGAGCCGAGCTTTTTGCGGCGCCACTGCGGCGCTGTGGCGCAGCTGCGGCGCAAAAAAAGTTGTGATTCTTAAATTCTTTAGAGGGTACTACTAGACCCCCATAGCCCTTTAGGTTGGCCCACCGCTGCAGATCACTTGAAAGCGGCGAACATTATGTACAATACAACCATCAAATAGGAGAAACCGGAAAAAAAAACATCGCCGCCATAACCGGTCCGGGGCGCAACTTTTTAACGGTAAGATACGGGGCTGAAACTTCACAGACATACCAAACTCGATGTGCTCTACAATTTGCGCATGAAATCTGCGCAGGATTTTGCGCAGCTTCTGCGCAGCTTATTTTACACTGTCTCCAGCCACTCTTCACACATATTATAGGGGTCGCCGCCGCGACCCCTATGATATATATATATATATACGTATATAATATTATATATATACGTATATCATAGGGGTCGCGGTAGCGACCCCTATAATATGAGTGAAAATGGTCGAATGACCGTGTAAAACAAGGCTGCGCAGATTCCTGCGCAGATTATGTGCGCAAAAAATTGTACGTGTCGAGTTTAGTATATTTGCCAAGTTTCATCCCCGTACCACTTTCCGTTGAAAAGTTGTCCCAAAAATCGCTTACGAGAGTGATGTTTTTTTCGGTTTCTCGCTTTTGATGTCTCATAAGGGGGTTTTGTAGCTTGAATAACTACAGATAGAAAAATTTTTGCCTATGAAACCCATACATATTCTTGTAGTACAAATCAAAAATAAGAAAATAAGCTAGTTTTTATGCCTCCCAGAGCCGGAAAAAATTTTTGGCTGTGGGCCAAAGTCGGCCAAAACGCTAAAATGGCCAAAATAAAAAGTATGCTTCAAAGGCGCCTTAATAAGTCAGATTGGGCTATATATGGGGTAATACTGACTATATGGTTAAACAGTACACATATCGGGGTCGTTCAAATGCTATATGATTTTCCGTCTTCGTGCGTAATTTTTCGGTACTGGCCGGCCAAATTTGGTGAATTTTGGGTCGAAATTTGAACTTTATTTTTTCGCTTATTTTGCTACATGGCTGGGGTTTTTTAGGCAAAAATAAGTGGGGGGGGGGGGGGGGGGGGGGGGGAAGAGTGGGGGGGATTCCCCCCCCACTCGTGGGGGGGCGGTCCAAAAGTGGGGGGGGGGGACATAAAATGGGCTAAAAATGCCAAAAATACCGTATAAAAAGCCTGTTTTCTCCATATACTACTATAACTAAGCTTAAAGGTGCTCAAAAATTAAGTTTTGGCACCAAAATAGACGATTTTTTACCAAAAATTTCCGGCGAAGCCGGAAAAATTTTGAAAATTTTGACCAAAAATCCTTAAAATTTGGCATTTTCTGGGCACCTTAGGGTGAGTGGGGGGGGGAAGCCCAAAAAAGTGGGGAGGGGAACGAGTGGGGGGGAAGAGGTCGAGTGGGGGGGGAACCCAAAAAGTGGGGGGGGGCGCCCCCCCCCCCCCCCCCCCAGTAAAAAAACCCCCGCATGGGTGGCTCAAATTTTGCATACAAAGGTTTTTTGGGACGGAGAATCGATTCCCGCTATCAGTTTTGCTGCCCGAGTAACCCAAGTTGCTGGGCTGGTTCCACTTGACCGTCTGAGGGGTCAGGTCGGTAACCGCTTCCCGGAGGTCCATAGTAGGCTTTACTTTGCCTCTCCAAACTTTGTCTATAGGGGTTTTCTGGTGCGCCCAGCTCATTCTCGGTGTCCGTTTTGCCGTCTGACCCACCCATCTTGCTGTGCTGGTTCCACTTTGCAGTCTGGAGGGTCCGGTCGGTACCGACTTCCGGGAACACCATATAGGACTGTATATAGCCTCTCAAAACATTGTCTATAGAGGTTTTCTGGTGCGCCCAGCTGATTCCTGGCATCCGTTTTGCCGTCTGACCCACCCGTCTGGCTGTGTTGGTTCCACTTTGCCATCTGGAGGGTCAGGTAGGTGGGAGGTCATGGGGTCAAAAATGAAAAATTTCAAAAGTGGTCAAATTTGGTATCAAATGAAAGCGCTAAGCGAGCTGAGCAACTTTTGTCATAGAACTGCATGCTCAAAGTGGCTGTGGAGTGCTGTGGTGGGGTGGGGTGGTGACTTAGGCGATTTTCGGTCAAAAATGAAATTTTTCAAAAGTGGTCGAATTTGGTATATACCAAATGAAAGCCGTAAGCGAGCTGAGCAACTTTTGTCAGAACTGCATGCTCAAAGTGGCTGTGGAGTGCTGTGGTGGGGTGGGGTGGTGACTTAGGCGATTTTCGGTCAAAAATGAAATTTTTCAAAAGTGGTCAAATTTGGTACCAAATGAAAGCCCAAAGCGAGCTGAGCAACTTTTGTCATAGAACTGCATGCTCAAAGTGGCTGTAGAGTGCTGTGGTGGGGTGGGGTGGGGACTTAGGTGATTTTGGGTCAAAACTAAAATTTTCCAAAGGTGGTCAAATTTGGTACCAAATAAAAGCCCTAAGCGAGCTGAGCAACTTTTGTCATAGAACTGCATGCTCAAAGTGGTTGTGGAGTGCTGTGGTTGGCTTGCTTGCTACTGTTGAAAGATATCTATACATACAGTATATACATTTCATATCCAGGAGTGGTGTAGTATCCCCACAGGTGTCCCCTGGCATCCGTCTGGTCAACGGCGCTAAATGGTTTTCGATTCTGCGGGGCATGGCTGATCCTTCCCCTTTCTGTTTTTATCTTCAGTCATGTCGGAGCTGGATACTTCCTGACCTTAAATTATGCTACCGAGCAGGTGGACAATCTCTATCGCCCTACTCCGGGCTTCCCTTCGTTGTCTGCCTTGCAAGTTGCAAAGACGTGTGCTGGACATGGAGGTGGAGGCTTCCAATATGGATGCACAATCCGCCTGCCGCCATGAATGATGATGATGAAGTATACATATCCCCTCGCAGCCGTTTTTCAACCCCCCCCCCCAAATGTAATGTTTTCTGTAATTTAGCCCCTTTTTCATCAAAATAAGGCTTGTTTTTAACGTTTTAGGCGTTTTTGCACCGTTTTAAAGCGATTTTAGGTCAAAATTATTTTAGAAAAATTTTTCAAAAAATGACCATTTTTCGGCCAAATTTAGGTAACTTTTCGGGTCCAAAAATCGTTGGGGGGGTTCGGGGGGGGTAGCCAAAAGTTGGGGGAGGGTGAGTAAAAAAATCTGGGGGGTAAAGTTGGTCGAAAATTTTGGGGGGGAGACCACCCAACCCCCACCCAGTGGCGGACCCAGGGGGGGGCCGGGGCCTCCCCCCTTTGCGATTTGGGCCCCCTCCTTTGACATTCCGGGCCCCCCCCAAGAAAATTTTTTCAGCTGTTTATATGCATATTTTGAATGAAATTTGAGCATAATTTCACAAATTTTTAAAAAATTTCGCCTACGGCGCACTTGTATATTCAAGCGGGGGAAAAACCCACTTTTCAGATTTTTGGCCAGAACTTTTTACTGGTTTGAGATATTGAAATACTGACTATACAGGCTGCTAGGCCTAGTCGTAAGCATTTCTAGCATTTCTTATGAGCTATAGAACACCTCTCTAGGGTGCGCCGTTAGTGAGAAAAATTGTCCCAAACTGGCGGGAAAAAAACCCAATGCGGGAAAAAACCCATATGCGGGGAAAAACCCACCCCGAAAATTTTTTGGCAAGTTGCCAGGAGCATTTCTAACCGTTCCAAATGAAAGAGCGGGTTGTTTTTAGTACAACTGCATCAAAATATATTAGTTTTTGTTGAAAAATTGAGGTCATAGTGACTTTTGAAAATTTGGTATGTTTAACACATAAACATAGGCAAATTTTGGAAATTTTTTAAAATTGTTTATTTTCGGCAGTTTAAGCATCCTATCGTATAGAAAACGTGTTTTTCTTGTATTTAGAGCCAAACTAGACCCATTTTAAGGCAAAAATAAGCATTTTTGGACAAATTGAAATTTTGGCTTGAAATGGCACCATGTCCGATTTTGACCCCCTGGACCTCCCATAACAGATCGAACCCAGGTAAAGCCTATACCAATTTAATCTATAGGCTCTATTAAACAAATGTATGTATTCGTTTGACCTTTCCTGCTAATGCTTTGAAAAATTTTCAATTTTGAAAAGTGGGTTTTTTCCCGCATGTGGGTTTTTTTCCCGCCAACTCTAGGTCTAGGTCCGGAGGGGTTAGAGCAGTGTGGCATATATCATTATGATGCGCAACAGATGCCCTACACATACATACAATCCGCTTTGGTCTAAGTCTTTCCAGTAGTTCAGGGTGGCCAGGCAAAGTTTGCCAAATTTCGGTACTTGGACGGACCAAAATTTTCGAAAATTTCAAAGTCCCAAAAAATTTGCTGGGAAGCAGTGGGAGCGACAATAATACACCCTCCAGGGTTATTTTGGATGCTCTTCAAGATAGGCTATTAAAATCCTAGATAGCTCATACCGGTAAGCCCACACTGGGGGTGGGTTTTTTCCCCCATTGGCGAGTGGGCTTTTTTCCCACTTGACTATACTTCTGCGCTGCATTATTACGTATATACCTAGTTCTGTGACAGAACTTCTGTCTCTTAAAGTGTCTTCTATTTTGTTTCCTTTCCTGTTTTGTAAGTATATAATTGTACTCAACGCCCAAGGCCGCACCCAGCCGGCCAAAAAATTTTTCAACTTCTGGGGGGCTCTGCCCATACATTAACACGGGGTCCGATTCTGGGGGGTCTACCCGTCCTTCTTCGAAGGGGTCTACCCTTTTAAGTTAGGCACCGATTTAACTCGTTAGCGTCATTCCGGTATTTTATATTCATCCACCCCAACAAGCTCGTGTAAAACTTCAAAACAAGTTCTTTTGAACGTCCTTTTGCTTTTTTTCACCGTAATTTGCCATAGCTGCTTTTGACTAGCTCGCCAACGCCATGTGTAGCTCAAAACAAGATAAGCAAACCAGTTCAATGCAGACACAGAGCAGAACTCAAAGATAAAAACATCTGAAGTTTCCAGTTTAGCCTGTATTAAAGCTCTGTTACTAAGAACTTCATTTTACGAAGCAAATGCGGAGCTATTCAGAGCCCTGAAGCGTAAACAGCTGGCTTGGGACAGACGGAAAAGGACGCCAACCAGTGAACTGCGTGACATTTACAAAGAAGGTAGAAATAGGTACAACATCCTGCTTAGGCAGAAGAAACGTGCTCACGCATCATCGGTCGCCGAAAGTATCAGCGGATGTAGGGGACGAAAATGGTGGAATTTAGTCAATGATGTCCTGGTGCGGAATCCTAAATCTACCATAGGACCCTTGGAATTCAACAATACCGTGCTAGTGAGCCCAGTCGCCAAGGCCGAAGCTCTCAACTCAAGTTTTGCCAGAAAAGCCAGGTGCCCTGATCCAGACAGACCAGTTCCTCTGATTGCTCCGGAACCCAACCACGCATTCAACACCTTCCGATTCCGACCCCGGCGGGTTGCCAAAATTCTGCGTGGCCTGGACACTACGAAATCTCCTGGCTTGGACGGCATTCCTGCGGTTGTGTTGAAACTGTGTTGGCGTGAACTATCTAAGCCCTTATCAGACCTATTCAACCTGTCTATGGAAACCGGTATTGTCCCTACTGCTTGGAAGTCAGCCAAAATAATACCGGTGTACAAAAAGGGCAGCCGGACTTGCCCTGACAACTATCGCCCAATTGCCCTGCTGCCAGTTGTGTCGAAGGTCATGGAGAGTTACATCGCCTTCGAACTGAACAAATACCTGGAAGCGCACTCTCTGCTCTCCGAAGACCAATATGGCTTCCGGAAGCATCGTTCCACCCTTCACCCACTTTTCCTGATCTCACAGACGCTCTCTAATGCGCTAGACACTGGCAATGAGGGCCGTATTGTGGCCCTGGACATCAAAGCAGCCTTTGACACGGTCTGGCATAAGGGACTCCTCTGGAAGCTGGCTCGGTGTGGTATCCAAGGCCCCCTACTGACCTGGCTACGCAGCTACCTGACTGACCGCTTACAGGCAGTATGGGTTGATGGAGACTCTTCGTCCTATCAGCCGGTGCTGGCTGGGGTCCCCCAGGGCTCTATCTTGGGTCCGCTACTATTCCTCATCTACATCAACGACCTAGCTGACGACTTAATCAATCCGGTCATTATGTTTGCTGACGATATCACCGTCTATGTCCCTTTTGCCAAATCCGCCAGTCTAGTCGCGGCCGATCTGCTGAACGCTGATCTACGCCACATTTCGAACTGGGGAAGGACCTGGCAAATTAGCTTTAGTTCATCTAAATGTAAAGATATGCATGTGCGCAGGTCAAAACGCTCTGCAAATCTGCCACCTCTCAGGCTGGGCGATGATGTGCTGGAGCAGGTCGATGCAATAAACCTGCTTGGCGCCACGATCACGTCTGACCTGAAATGGACCGAACATATACTGAACAAGGCGGAAACTGGGGCCAAACTTATGGGCATGCTGAGACGTTCTGTTGTCTGGCTGTTTGAGCCGGCTAGAGCCCATGTTTATAAATCTGCTATTCGTCCCGCAGTCGAATACGTGGGCTGCTTATGGACTAACGCTCCCAGATACGCACTGGATGCTGTCGACTGCCTAGATCGTAAGGCATCCCGGTTAGCTCCTGAGTCCGCCATAGACTCTATGTCCCATCGGAGGCGGGTTGCGGGCCTCTCAGTCTATCATCAGCTCGTTAACGGTACTGCACCTGCCAGATGCGCGGCCCTGCTGCCACCACTGCGCCCCCGCGGCCGGCACCTCAGAACTGGCCACGAGCTGGCCAGAGTGGTACCCATGTCCAATACAAACCACCATCTCAATAGCTTCATCCCATTCGCTACCCGCCTTTGGAACAGCCTGCCTGGGGACATTGTCTTGGAGATGGATCCCACCACCTTCCGACGCAGAATTCACCGCCACCTACTCAACAACAACTGATCAGCCATGGCTGTCTTCATCTTAAAGTATCTTAAAGTAAGTAAACAGAGTGCAGTTTGTTGTATTGCTATCTATGATGAATTTACTCAAGATTTCGTACTTGCTACTGTTTGTTAACACAACATTTGCTCCATATGCTCGAGATTCCTGTCATATAGTTATTAATGAAATTAACCCTGACAATCCAGGGGTTAAAGACAGAAAAGAATTCATTGAGGTGCGATTTAATTGCCGTAACGATGAAAGGCCTTTATTAGTTCGATCAGGCCGAAAACTGATGATCGTCAAAGGAATCATCGGAAAAAACCGTGGTCCAGCAGTTACGTTATGGGCTTCTTTGAAAAACAATGACTATCGGCCAGGGAAAAAAGATTACTTTTACTTGATAGCGGACGAAACGCTTCATTCCGAAACTGGAACTATTACACCGCAGATGAAATTTAATGACATTGGTGTATATAGAAGCAATGATTGTGCTAAAGGAGCCAAATCAATTCAATGTTATTTTAATCGAATAGATGACGGCGATGACACCCCGCTAGCAGTGGTTCTTTTGCAATTTCCTGAAAGCTCTGGCGTAGGTAGCCAAGTGGAATCAACCTTTAGAGCATGCTCCAGAGCTCCTGTTACTTTAACGCCACAATTAATTGCAGATGTTCGGCCATTTATTGTGGACATGCTGGTATACTCACGAAAAGCTGGATTTCTGAAGTGCGACGTATTTACCCAATTGGTTGACAGTTTTAAAAATAAGGACTATGTTTTGACTGATTGGAGTGACGGCAGCTCAAAAGATCGCTCCATTAGCCGTTGCCCTCGTCCAGATGAGTTAAATCCATTTGAACCAGAAGCTTTCAAGTATGCGGAAGTCAGTCCAGGAGAACCAAATAAATGTTCTGATGCTTTTCCGTTCATACTACAAAAGGAACTGCAAGGAACTGCAATCATTTCCAGTTCCCGTGTGGTATACTGAAAATGCTATTGTGTCTGAAGAAGCTAGAGCACCTGTTATTTTAGAAGGCGATGAAACCATTAACGATAATTCCCGCACAATTATCGTTGAACAAACCACGTGCACTTCGAAGCAGCCGGCACTAGAGCAGGTCAAATTAGATGAAACAGCAGTTCAACGGAGAGCAGACCAGATGGAAATCAGCAAAGAATATTGCTCAAATGCCGCTTCTGCTGAAACTGCAGAAATTTATCATGAAGGAACAGCTAATCGAGGACAAAAGCGAGGTTTGATTGAAGATATAGCAGCGCTGGAGCAACCACTCCCCGCGGAATTACAGCAACAAATTACAGAAGCACTTTCAGTGCCGGAATGGGAATCGGAAGAAATTTTCGACGACAACTAGATTACTGCCATTGAGACTAACCCTTTTTTGCGTCAACGGCTAGACCCTACTTGGTTTAGCCGAGGAAAATACATTCAAAATACTGACATAACTTTTCGCAGTTGGGTGCAACTTATTATTAACCCCGACGATATAGGAGATACTAGATTGAGGTGCCGTATTTGCAAAAATTATCTGATGGATGAAGGCAGTAAAATCCTTGCAGTTCATTTTCAGGAGACGTCTCAATTAGCCAAGCCGGAAGGAATGCTTCTGAAAGATGCTATGATCCAAAACTATAGAGCTCTTCTGTATCATGTTGTTCGTGACCAAAAGGGAAGCAAAGGAAAGGACCGCTGTTCTTCAAATGTTGGACAGAAAACTATGCATTTAAAACTATTGGAAATACTCAAGTCCAGAAATAATCGACAAGTTACAACAGAAGCTGATCAACTACGTGCAGTGATGCGACAAGGAGCCAATGACGGTCTATTTGAAGAAACAGCAAATATGCTGGGCGTAGTATATGCATCCGTGAAGTTAAATGTGCCATTTCAGAAACACCCTGACATGGTTCAGCTGCTGGAAAGTCGAGGCGTCAAACTGGGTGGAAAAAATCAGCAAAGATCTGCAATGGCTGCGATTAGAATTACAAGATTTCTGTCAGATAGGATGCATTCTTTCTTAATGGAACATTTTCATAGCAACAGGAACAGCCGTCTGTTTTCTTTGATAGTTGACACTACAACGGATATTCGAGGCTATCACTATTTAATAGTTTACATTAGAGCAATGGAGGAAGACAAAAATGAGAACGGGAAAGTATTGCAAATACGACCTGTAGTGTATTTTTATAAGCTCATTGAACTACAAACCGACGAAACCGCTGAAACGCAGTGGAATAAGATTCTTGCTGAATTTGACGGCTTAACTGAAATAATGCGGAGACATTTGGTAGGATTCGCTTCGGATGGTGCAAGTGTTTATACAGGACGTATTAACGGAGTAATTGCTAAAGTCAGATCATTCACTGGAAACCAAGATTTGCCTGGGATCCACTGCATGGCTCACCGATTACAGCTTGCTGTGTCGCGTGCTTGGAAAAATTTTCCTACCCACATTCGTTTCAATAACCTAATTAACCCTTTAACGCCGCCGGTAGAGTGCACTCGACATTTTTAAAAGCTGCGTAGAAATCGCTCATAGTAAGTGTGGCTGTTCTAACTTTCCTAAGTATTTCAGCCAGCAAAGGGGTAATAAAATAACTGTAGACTGCTTGCTGGGTATTTGTTTGGCTTCGGCTGTGATTGCAATTGTGTGGACACCTCGCCCCAAAATGAGAGGGTTGCACTCGGAAACGGATGTCGAGTGCACTTTACATTTCAGCCAGCCAAAAAGAAGGGAACATAGGAAATTTTTAACGCTGTTTTCGATGGTTCATACAAGAACAATGCAGGTATTGTCAAGGACGCTCTACGTTAACGAATAGGAAATGTCAAGTTGACTCGACATTCGTCAATAGCGAATGTCAAGCATACTTGACATTATGTGCTTGTGGGTACGTGATAACATATCCATGAATGCAAAATTTCCAATAATATTTTTACCTGTGGCATGAGAAAAGGCAATGAACTTTCATTTCGCACGAACAGCATTTCCAATCAATTTCGGCATCAATTTCGCCCCATTAAAAAGTTCTAATGAAAGCACCTAGAGCTTTGAGCCACATTTTGGGCTAAACAGGGGTGTCCAATTATGCTAATAACTCACCGAATTTTAGACCTATATTATGCACCGGATTGCGAAATTGCGACGAAAATGACTATATTTCCACAGCGACTTTTTAACTTTTATGGGGATTTCAAAACACACAACAAAATTCTACCCTCCTCTTCCTCCTCAAAACACGTTGTCCACAAGTATGCTGAGAGGTCGAAGCTTATCCTGGCACTTGCCAGATTTAGAACTTCTCATGTCGCTGTCACCCAGCAATCTTCTAGTGAGGGGAGCAGAAGCAAACTGAATATGGTACAGCTGACAGTAGTTTCTGATTGATCGCCTCCTAGTAGGGATCGACCGGAATTCCGGTTCCGGTTCCGGTACTTTTTGGTTCCGGTTCCGGTTCCGGTTTTTGAAAACGTACCGGAACCGGAACCAATTTTAGCCTATTATATATCAAAAGCAAAATTTTGTTAAAATTTTCAAAAATTTTATCAAACTTCTTTAAAACTTTTTGAAAAACTGCGATTCTCTTATAGCCAGAATATGATTTATTAAAAAATTTTCGCCTGCGGCGCTATTGCATTATATACTTAGAATGTTTACAATTTGTAATAATAATGTCTAATGTATACGTATCGTTGTTATGAATATTAATATATTATAAAACAAAAATAATACCTAATAACTCAGATTAGATAGCACAAGACCGCCGAAACTTTTAAATTTAAGTAGTGGTAAAGATACCTAATGCTGAATTGAAATTATTAAATTATTGAAGCCTTGGCGTCGACCGATGCTATTTCAAAATTATAGAGTGCGCTGTCGTATAGTCAAATCTCAGTTTTAGCTTAAATATAATCTTTTAAATTGTTTAAATCGAGACTAGACTGTTTGGACTAAGTATATATATTGCTGTTTTTAGTAATTAATCCAGTGTGCAGATCAACAGAATTATATACTAAAAAATTATGGATGGAACAAATAGCAAGGGTTTTTAAAATCTTTTGAAGAAACGTCCTATAAATTTAAAAATCCTGATGAAGCTAGCCAAATAGAAATTTCGTTTAATTCAAGTTGGAGAAATTGTGCTTTTCTACTTTCTTTCAAACTTGTGAAAAATACTTTTGGCTTATATATTTAATGGATGAAAATTTATATATTTCAAGCATGCAAAAACATTTGCATTTTAAGCAGAAAACTCCAGTAACAAAGTATATAATTATACTGAGATATAATAACAAGCTAAGGAATTAAAAGCCGATGTTCTAAACAAGTCCAATTCTGTATATTGCTGATGTTACCTAAGTTCATAGCCAGATTTTACTGGCTTTTTCCTACAGGGGGGGGGAGGGTGGAGGGCGGCCCCCCCCAGAATTTCGTCCCCCCCCAGACTTGGGTCGCCCCCCCCAGAATCGCCGCCCCCCAGTATTCGGGCCTTCCCCCCCCAGAACTTTTAAGTGCCCGGAAAAATAGGGTTTTGAGGGTAAATTTTGAAAAATTTTTCCGGCTTCGCCGGATTTTTAGACATTTTTAAGCATTTTTAAGCATTTTTTAGCTATTTTAAGCTTAAATTTAGGTTAAAAATAGTTAATATTTTAGCTCAGTAGCAAAAAATAGCTATTTTTTAAGCATTTTTCGAAAAAATTTTCTCCCCCCCCAGACCTGGGGAGGGCCGCCCCCCAGACTTCCCCCCCCCAGAAATTTTTGCCTAGGAAAAAGCCAGATTTTATTATACAATACGGAATTTGTACAGGAACAGTAATTTTCAGAAACATTTTAATTTTGTTTGAAATACAGAGAGAATAAAAGTAAACTAATATGGTATATATATAATAGATATCTTGTGTTTTCTAAAAATGTAAATGGCATCATTATATTTTATTTTGCGTTTTCAAAATGTTGCAACTTTTCGTAGAGCTCTAGTAAAGTTAAATGAACTTGTTGATTATGACAGAAAATTATCAGACAAGCCAGATAAAAACTAAACATGTTTCAGACTTATTTTGCCGAAAGTTGTAAGAACAGTTTCTGGTTCGCAAAAATTTCATAGAATCAGTTTCTATCTACGTACTTAATTAGCTTAAGTGAAAATTCAGCTTAACTGCATATATACGCATATACGTATATATAATTTAATTAAGAAATTAAATTTTATTTGCCAGTATATAAATCTCCTTTAAAAGTCAACTTGCATTCTTGCAACTTGCAAATTATTCATCGAAATTCGTATATAATGTAAAAATATAGATGCCGTTTATTCATCGAAAATGTGCTCGAATAATATAAATATGGCATATTCATACCGTGAATAATTAATTTTAAGTTTTAAATTTGAATTTTAAAGCTATAGAGTAAAGTTTAACTATGCTATAAAACAAAAATCTCTTAATATATACAAGAACCAAAAATGCTCCTTCGTCGCATGTAAAATACATATGAGTACTCTCAGGCAGGTTGTACAAAAACGGAAACTAGCCTGTAAAATGCATATGAGTGGCGTTGAGGTTGTAAATTAAGGAAAACAAGTTGCAACGGGTTAACATATGAGCCTGTCCTACAACGAGGCTCATATTGGCGTATGTCAGAATATAATTTGTCGATATTTGACCTTCATATAAATAGCACGTATATATATAAAGCTTTTCATTACAAAATTGTCCTTCACACATCTTGCCGCTAAGACATTATACTGTGCATACGCATTATACGGCATGCCACTTTGCGCTCTGACTCAGAGCCATGTGGGGAAAGCATTACGTATGTGAGAGTAGTGTGTGTCATAGTGTTCCGAGAATACAGTAGGTGTGTACTGTACTATAGTGCTTCCGGAAATAGTAGGTGCCATGGTGTTTCGGGAAACATCAGCTTGCAGGTACAGTTCAACTTGAGGTGTCGCAGTTCACTTCGTTCTGTCCATTTCTTTCAAGCCACAATGTTAACATGTTATGTCTATTCATTCGTTTTTTCCTTAATATGATGACCTGATGATCTTTAAGAAGGCTGCACTGTGACGCCAATATGAGCCTCGTTGTAGGACAGGCTCATATGTTAAGCCGTTGCAACTTGTTTTCCTTAATTTACAACCTCAACGCCACTCATATGCATTTTACAGGCTAGTTTCCGTTTTTGTACAACCTGCCTGAGAGTACTCATATGTATTTTACATGCGACGAAGGAGCATTTTTGGTTCTTGTTTTCCATTCTTTTACATATGTATGCGCAAAAAAGAACCAACCAACCAACCAAATTTGACCACTTTTGAAAAATTTCATTTTTGACCGAAAATCGCCTAAGTCCCCACCCCACCCCACCACAGCACTCTACAGCCACTTTGAGCATGCAGTTCTATGACAAAAGTCGCTCAGCTCGCTTAGGGCTTTCATTTGGAACCAAATTTGACCACTTTTGGAAAATTTCATATTTGACCCAAAATCGCCTACGTCCCCACCCCACCACAGCAGTCTACAGCCACTTTGAGCATGCAATTCTATGACAAAAGTTGCTCAGCGCGCTTAGGGCTTTCATTTGGTACCAAATTTGACCACTTTTGAAAAATTTCATTTTTGACCGAAAATCACCTAAGTCCCCACCCCACCCCACCACAGCACTCTACAGCCACTTTGAGCATGCGATTCTATGACAAAAGTTGGTCAGCGCGCTTAGGGCTTTCAGTTGGTACCAAATTTGACCACTTTTGAAAAATTTCATTTTTGACCACCTGACCCCTTACCGACCTGACACCTCAGACGGTCAAGTGGAGCCAGCCCAGCAAAATGGGTGCGTTGTACAGCAAAACCGACACCGGAAATGAGCTGGGCGCACCAGAAAACCCCTATAGAGAAAGTTTTGAGAGGCCAAGTAGAGCCTAGTATGGACTTCCAGGAAACGGTTGCCGACATGACCCTCCAGACGGCAAAGTGGAACCAGCCCAGCAAGATGGATAAGTCGGACGGCAAAACGGACACCGGAAATGAGCTGGGCGCACCAGAAAACCCCTATAGAGAAAGTTTTGAGAGGCCAAGTAGAGCCTAGTATGGACCTCCAGGAAACGGTTGCCGACATGACCCTCCAGACGGCAAAGTGGAACCAGCCCAGCAACTTGGGTCAGTCGGGCAGAAAAACTGATATCGGGAATCGATTCTCCGTCCGCAAAAACCTTTGTACATAAGATTTGAGCCTTCCAGGTCGCAAAATAAGCGAAAAAACTAAGTTCAAAGTTGGACCCAAAATTCACCAACTTTGGCAGGCCAGTACCCAAGTAATACGTAACTGAACGAAGTACA
>JASAND010019027.1:0-18038 GCA_030248195.1 Trissonchulus latispiculum
TGAAACTAGTTTCAAAATCCTAACTTTAGCTGGTGCTGGCAGTGCCTCGACCTTAGGAGAAAAGTTAGGAGAGGCTAACAGCAGTCCTAGCCAATAGGAGAATCTTTTGCAACGCGGCCCAGATGACTAGAGTTCTCCTGCTGGGTCGACGCAACGCTGAAGTCACAATTTCATTTCTCATAATAGCCAAAACGGTAACCGGTGCTCTACCTAGAATATATGTGATGTGATTTGAGGCGCTGCAAGCAAATATATAGTTACGATCTGCCTTTAGGTTCTGACTTAATTTAAGTATAACCTCATAAAACAGACTGGTGTAGTGCTGTGAACTTGAATAAATCACACAGGTCTTCAACAAAGAGTGACCAACCAGCAGAAAGACATAAGGTGGTTTAAGGTGGTGGTATCCTTTTGTGCAGTGCTTTTGTGGTGATTTTTTAAAACGCTGTCACGGTGCAAATCTTCCCCCCGTGCAAAACTTCCCCCCGGAAGATTTGCACCGGTGCAATTCTTCCCCCCGGAAGTTTTGCACCGGTGCAAATCTTCCCCCGGGGGGAAGATTTGCACCGGCAGAATTTCATAGTTATTAACAATAATAACTGCAACCAAGGTCTTAGCTAAGCTCTGGCTTATAGTTTCGAAATTGTAAAATGCAGCTTAATTGAAATAACTTGAAACAACGCGATGATGCTTCTTTAAACTTTAGCTTTAACATTTGAGGGCAAATGGTAGCTAAGCTAGCACAACAAAAACCGGAATTAGCTGTCACAATTCACAGGTTTTTCAATAAATAAAATTAATTGATTAAAATTGACCAGTGCTTTGTAGTTTGTTATAACTCCATGAATGAAAGTAGCTTTTTTTAGAGTTATTGTGAATTTACTTTCATTTAATAGTATGGACTATGAATTTATCAATATCAATCAATGTATGAGCTAAAATTAACATTGAAGTTTTAATTATTTTAACTTGAATAACTCGTGTAACTCAGAACTAGGATTTATCCTCTTTAGCTCTTTACTTCAAAATCCAGTTGCACTTAACTCCATAAACTCCTCTATATATTTTGAGAAGGCCTTTAGAATTTAGATATCCATAGTTGAGATCGCCCTCACAAGGAAGTACACCAAAAATGAAACCAAGCAAAGTTTAGATTATTACATAGTAAAATAGCAATAATAATTGGTTAAGAAAGCAAGGAAAATGTTTGGAAGAACTAGGATTAAACTTTAACCCCCCCAAAGCCCTATTTGCACTTTTTCACCCCTCCCCAACTGGAGGACGTCTAGAAAAGAAATAAAGGCAAATTAAAGGTAAATTTAAAAATTTTTTACTATTTTAATCAATTTTAAGTTTTAATCTGTATATCTTATCTTGATTTATTATCTTGAAATTTGGCGGGAATGCGATTGTGCGCAGTTTCAATCAATCTTTTAAAAATTTAAGAAATCAGGGGCAGACAAACGGGATCCAAAATGTTTGTCACCATTTTTGCTCAAATGTTGATTCCAGGGAGTTTCAAAGGCGTTGAACACGAATCTGAGATTAATTTTTGTGCAGCTTTTCGTTAGCTCAATCTAACAACTTCATCTTACAATATGTAAGCTAACGAAAAGCTGAATTGAAAAATGAATTTCGATGCATGATAAACCAAACACGTCTAGGAATGTTATGAATACAAGTGTTCCCAAATGATCCCAATGTTCCCAATTCAATTTAATTAATTAAGACTGCCAAAACGACAGGTTTGACGACGAATTGAACTATTACTGTATCTATTAAAAACAAGTGACTGGCGAAAAATAAAACGTAGAATTGTTAGAATTAATCTTAAATAGTTCCCAAAACTTTTGAATCATGTGTTGCTAACTTCACGGTCACTCTGACAGCTGGTGCAAATCTTCCCCCGGGAGAAGTTTTGCACCGGTGCAAAATTTCCGGGGGGAAGATTTGCACCGGTGCAAAACTTCCGGGGGGAAGATTTGCACCGGTGCAAAACTTCCGGGGGGAAGATTTGCACGGGGGAAGATTTGCACCGTGACAACGCTATAACTTTCGCAATTTTTGGAGTTGGAAAGAGCTTTATACATCGTTTTAAAGCTTATGATTAGAGCATTCATATGAGCTTACGAAACTAGCAAAATTATAAAAAATTAGCAAAAATTTTCTGACATAACGGCTAAATATAGACCAAAAATTTTTGAACATAGATTTTTCAAAGCTGCGAAACCAGACAAAATTTCTTTTTGCGCTATCATACAGAGGACATGCGGGCCGAGGGTCGTTTTCTTGGGTTTCGCTCATTGTCACTTAACTTTTGAGAAAATTAGCAAAATGCACGGAGACACTAAATTTTTAAACTTTGCACTAAATTTTCTTGAAACTGGGAAAGTTTTAGCCGAAACCAAGAAACACATCCCTCCGCAATAGTACGACTTTCCATTTTGCCAAAAATCTCCGGAATCTGTCGAGTTGTTTTGGATAAATCGATGTTTAGAACAAAATAACCTCAGTTTTGCCAAAATGGTTTTCCGGCCAAAGCAATAAAGTCCGGCTAGTAGGGATTCATAAAATGTGCATTTGGACGCTGTATCGATTGAGTATAAATGGACTAAAATTGTTCGTAAGATTAGGCAGAATTTGGAAAAAACTGATTTCTTCGATAATGGCCATTTTTTGACCCTCAAAATGGTTTTTTGCTTATACTGTCTTAACCACTGGAGGTAGCTCAAAGATTGTAAGAGCAAAAATGTTCATTTTTACGTCCTCTTTCCAGCCATAACAACCAATCCGGTGTCTGGTCTTTTGGCTTCTTTGGTGCCAATCTTTTGGCCTAAAAATCCGGGACTGGTCCCAGAATGCTAAAGAGCAAGGAAATAGGTTATTTCGCAAGCTTTAGCTATTTACGTAAAGGATTAAAGCACTTTCGGGTATTAAAAATACCCGAAAGGAAACCAGCACCTTAAGCCATTACTGCTGGAACCTTCATACAGCACCTTAAGCCTTTACTGCTGGAACCTTCATAACTGTAGGCATGGGCGCGGGTAGTAGGGTACACGGCTGGCAGCTGCTAAAATCTTTGGGTACTTGGGTTAGATCCTGCTTCGGGAATCCGATATCCAGTTTAAAACCGAAAAACCGGATAAAACTGGATTAAGCGGAGCGAAAAATTGTTTGTTCAGAAAATTTTAACCCCCGAAAAAGTTTTCAGGTCATAAAAATATTTTACTGAAGATGCTGCAATTGAAAAGCAAAGTGAGGACTAGGGATTATCCCTTGTATTTTCTAAACGTTTAAAATATAGTTTATATTTCTAATTTAATAATTAAGATAGTAATATTAATATTAGTCTTAGTTCGCTCCAACGTTTTTCTTTCGTTAAGTTCCTGTTAGAGCAATATTATGTTAGAAGTTGGAGATCTTTGGCAATTACGGATAAAAATTATTTTTAGTCAGGGCTCACCCACTATATAGGCACATATATATTGGTTCTCTCCGCAGACCAGTCAAGAGGCGGGGAGACGAAGATCACGGACAGAAACATGATCCCCAAGCAGCACTACCATGCGGTTATTGGCACCGAAGCACCGCAGTCACGCCCAAGGCAGCAGCAGTCGTGAATCCGACTGCTGTTGTCCCTCCTGGTAATATGTAATAGACTCTGTCAGATCTTTCTTGAAATCTCTTTATTTGAGGTGGGTCGTGATTTCCAATAAACCTTTGTTGTTATTTGGGGTCGTGCTTAGTCGGGTAGGGTCCCTTTAGGCTAGAATAGACTTGGCTAGACTGGATCTGATCAGGACCTAAGACACTGACAAAGGTCGGCACGCAAAGGTGGATCTTTGCTTAGATTGATGCTCCGGCTGTAGTGGTATGCTGACAACCAGGGCTCAATGGCTGACCTAAAATGGAGTCGACTGGGGTGAGTTCGTTTGAAGCAGGGGAACAGGGATTTATAGTCTCTATGGGCGACTTTAATTTCAACTCTAACCTCAAATACGGATAGAGCTGGGGATCGTTAGGGAAATCCGCAACACTAGCTTTCCTGTAAAAAGATGATCTTTATTTTCAAGAATTACAGCACTACAAACTCAATAGATAATGATATGGCACAAAATGCAGTAAACTCAACGAATGATACAGTTTCAAGAAGCAAGCAGTACGAAACTACAAGGTAACAAAGTAGAGGAGTATTAACCCTAGGTATTAACATTCATGGACAGACAGGGGCTATTATTACACGACGGTGTTTAAACGAGAAGGATATATGCACTACTCCGTGATTGCTGATTGTCAGAATTAGTCTCTATATATTATAGTTTTCTAGATCAGATATGCTAGATTCAACACTCTACTTGAGGGTTATTTCATGGCTGTTTGTACCATGCTTTTACGTACAGACTCTGACCTTTTCCAACTCTGGGAGCCTAATTACACAGATCACAAAAGGGCATGAAACACGCACAAGGAACGAATTTAGTTAGTTTATAATCCGAAAACGGGTGGGAGCGAGGTTGGCTACGTTCTGGCGTCTCCGTGTAATTGACTGCCCAGATAACTGAATTTTGAGAAGAGTTTCCGTCTCTAAAAGGACAATAAGCAGTTACAGGCCGAGAGAGTGTCGGAGATGATCGGAAAGGTGGGATAGGCTGACTCAAATAATTATCTTAAGATTAACACCAAATACAAAAGTCAACTGATTGTAGGCTTGATTTCTGTGATAAAATGAGCACGGCGATGATTGAAATTCCGCTGAACATGAGGTTAGTTTTTTAGGCTTCTGATAGAATACTCGACTCTTAGGTTTCCGAATGACTGACACGGATTTAGACTCAAAGACAGGGTAAGGCGCCGTGAGATCTCTGAACTGATCTGACTTCACGGCCTGAGCATCGAACAGGACCACAGATCTTAGCCGCAGAGGATGCAGCTAACTTCGGGCAGACGTCGGCGACCTGAATCAAATGGGTTAAAACCCATTAGAAACAGAGGTGGTGGGGATTAAAACCCCAGCAACTATTATCCGGACCGATTGGCTTTTACTTGTGGTTTTAGACCCGAATTGAGTATTCCGTAATGCGTTATGTGTTATTTTTATGCTTTCAGGTTGAAAACCATTTAAAATAGAAGAAACCGACGTTTTTGAGTGATTTACTGAAGAAACGGACAACACTGGTCACGATTGTGGCCATTTTGGACCTTTTGGCCAAATATGCAAATGAGGCTCTGACCGAGCCTCCTTTGGGCATGGAGTCACGTATGCACTACTCAGCACCAACTATGAACCTGGAACTATCAATAACTCATATAATCTAAACTACTACGTACGTACGATATAAACTAATTATTAATACTGACTAATAATGTATGATTAGGACACAAATATGGCTACTGAACAGTATAATGCCTATTATTACCGATTACACCTATTACGGACCAACTGTTACCAACTAAGGCCTATTCTGGCTATTGCAGGCCTAAACTAGACTAATAACAACGATTATTACCTTAAGCTGATCCTGTAACCTAGTATTTGGCTCCTAAACTGAATTACTACAAATATGCAAATGAGGTAACCTGAATTCCTAAACTAATCCTAGAATCTTAACCAGATAACTGTAAATTGACCCTTCTTGCAGAAGACCCGCACCTTAGATAAGGTAACTTACGCGGGCCACTGAGGCCAACCTAGAACCGGACAGCACAAGACTAACATATACTATATTGACAGTCCTAACTAATATTACAACTACTACTTATAACGACTAACGCTAACTATAATTACTAATGCGAACTAACACAGGACTAACAGTTTAGCCTATAACTAACCACTTAGAATATATGTTCTGGCTATTATAGACTAGTTAGTACCTAATATTATAGCTTAACTAAGTATTACCCTACGGACTATACTCAAGACCTCCGCGAGGGGTTTACATGAGCAGTCCCACGCATACCGTTATAGTCATACAACATGCACACCTTTCATTCGAATTACCACAAACACACAATTCTCACATGTACCATTCACACAGCGTCATTCATACGGCTACCGCTATTCGTCTTCACATATACGAATTCAGACATTCATTGGCAGTTATTGGCATTCATGCCACATTCACACTTCACGCATTCCTGGCTTCACTCACAACCTCAACTGGAGGAGTTTCCATGAGGAGCCCACATCCATACATCACAATTAATATCCTAAACTAATATTACTAATTTGGGGCTAATTCCCGTAGTGCTAACCTAACTTGAACTAATTCCTAACTATCATCTAGCTACGGTGTGAGTGTGTGCATTCTATTTCGGGAATGGCCCAGAAATGGCCATTCCCACGTGATCGCCCGTGTGTTATTTCCTTTTATTTGCGTAAAAGCCAATGGGTAATAATAATTGCTGTTTTAGCAATTATTACTACAAAAACGGCTAAGGACAGCTTTAGTTTAAAGGGGAGCCGGTATTCCCCTGTTAAAGACTTGATAACTAGAGATTAAACAAGATTTAAAGAGAACTAGGTTTTAGGATGTTTTTGAGACCTTATGCTTTAACCCGGCAATGATTAAAAACACATTGTTACGACAGTTAATTTTCGAACGCAACGGAAAAGCATGGCCGGCAACTCTAGTTACCGGCTGTGGGGTTAAAGGGGTTCCTAACCTGACAGACTTACTCCCGGGGAGTGGCCTAACTCCCCTTCCTCAAAGTTGGTAGGTAAGGGTCCTCCGCTAAAACTAACCACCCAAATTCATGTAGATTTTAGGTAGTGTTGTGCACCGGCCCTGTCTAGACCGGCTGGCCGGCGGCCGCCGGCCGAGAACAGGCCGGCCGGCCGGCCGGTGACAGGCCGGCCGGTCAGACACAGGCCGGCCGGCCGGCCGGTGACAAGCCGGCCGGTCAAATGTGAAGCGACAGACCGGCCAGTGACAATTTCTGCAGCTTATCGAATTAAAATTGCTAAAATCTGCCTTGAAAACTATCAAAAATCTAATTTTAATTTGTATTTTGGATAGTTTGCGAAAAGTGGCAGCGACCGGCCGGCCGGCCGGTAAGGGCCGGTACACCGGCCGGCCGGGCGATGCCGGGCCGGCGGCCGCCGGCCGGGCGGCCGGTTCTGGGCCGGCGGCCCCCGCCCGGCCGCCCGGCCGGTACAGGCCGGCCGGCCGGCGTCGCGAGCGGGGCCGGCCGGCGCCGGCCGGCCCCCGAAAAATTGGGCCGGTGAACAACACTAATTTTAGGGTATTAAAATTGATTTTGGGATGAAAACTGAGAATGACACAAGATGAAACTGACGGTTTTGGACTGAGTTTGAAGGAGGTAAACTTGCAAATGTTTACCTGGAAATAGGGCCAAAAAGGGCCTTTTTTAGGGAAGAACAGAGAAAACGGAAACAAGGGTTATTTTAAGAAAACCTGTTTTTTGATATGTGTGGTTTGCGAGGTTCGACTGCTCGCAATCCACCTGAGGGAAAGTGAAAACCCCGCCAAAATACCCCAGAGGGTGGGGCGAAAGGCTCACACCCTCACAAGTGCAGATATATAAGAAAGTAAAGGGCACTAGGCCCGAAAAATGCTGCAAAAGTGGTCTTCCGGGGTCCGGAGACCCCGGAAAATAATAGAAGTGGAGGGACCCGGGGACCGCCTTTTAGGCATAATGGTCCCCGGATCAAAAGCAGTGCACCCCGTGAGCCGTCCGAAGACATATGGGCTCACGGAGGCGGCCAGATTGTGAGTGCCTGGCTGGCAGAACCTGAAATGAAAACCCTACGGGGAAAAGGGGGGAAGGAGGGAGATGCTTAAGTTCAGGCCTCCGTATAACTGGCGCAGAACACATCTCCCCGGGGTACATACGGACAAAATGGGGGCTTAAGTTAGCATAAAGTTTCTAAGGGGAGAGGGACCAACCTCTCTCCCCGACTGCCAGCCAAGCACTGACTGAAAACTTCAGTTTTCAGTCGAGACCCCATCAGGGGGTTGGCCTTTACAGCTTCTGGCAGCTGATTGGCTATCGGGGCGCGATCACGTTTTCTAAGTGGGCTACCGAGTCGTGACCTACGGTAGCCCACAGGCGCGTCTGGCGGCTGGAGGACCCTGGAATTGATGAGGACAGGTGACCCCTAATTTGAAAAGATGGATGGCCGAAGGCCGGATTTTTGGTATCAAGTTTTAGGGGTCACGGCTGGAGCTCATCAATTAGAAATAAACAGAAGCTCCTATATTTTCGAAGTTTGGTCCTCCAGCGGCCGACTCAAAAGGTCTCCTTTGCTTATTAGAAAGCAAAGGAGACACATCTGTTTGGTCCATCAAGGACCCAAAAGAATAAAATGAGACAAACAACTAACGCAAGCATAACAAATACCTAAGTTAAAACTAATACTTTTTACCTAGAATTACTAACATCTACCTATGTAATTAACTACTTAAGTACCTACGATTATTATTGTCTATATTTGTTTTTACCTACGCTTAAACAACTACCTAAGTTACCTAAGATTTACTTTCATTTTTATGTACGTTTCCTAAGGAGCTAGCCCCCCTCTGTGTCTATTCTCACTTAAGTACTACGCTGAGTTAGTGCAAACGTTTGCCTTGCCTTCGAATGAATGGTCTGAAGAATAAGCAGAAAGAACATATAAAGGAGGAGGAAGCTCGTAAACTACGTAGGAAGTTGATGAAATAATTTAGTTAATATGCCCAATTTTTGTTGTTTCAGGTTAAAGAAGAAAGTGATGTTTGAGGTTGTATCTTGTGGAGTCTTTTGTGTAGTTATACAATTGCATTAAATATTAATTGAAGTTGTTGTAAACGTTTTAGGCGAATGGACAAGGAAAAGGCAGAGTCTTTGACTGTGGGTAATTATTGTAAAGTGTCACATAAGTGGGTAAAAGGTCTAATTCTGACTAATCCGGCGATGAGTTACGTTAATACAGGCAATTCAAACAGTATGACATTTATATATACACTATGCACTTGGTACTTAATTTTTAAAAACCAAAAACGTATTCTTTTCCTTAGTTACAGAAAATTAATTTTCTAAATCCTTTTTTCATTACAAATAGCAAGAGTACATAATAGATAAGAATGTGACAGCTGGCAAGCTCTCTGTTATCATCTCAAGGTACATGCTCTGCACGCTAACGGCTGACCCCCTCCACAAACGTGTGCCTAGTGACCTCCACCCACAAATGTTTACCCAGTACACGTTTCTGCACGCTCTCTCGCCGTATCTTTACGTGTTAAAGCTCGAAAACACAACGCCTGCGTGCGTCCAATTTGTGTCTGCTTCGAGCTTTAAAACGCAAGGATAGCGTGCGAATTTCTTTGAAGTGAGCATACAGCCGTGGGTGGTCAGCCGTTAGCGTGCAGAGCATGTACCTTGAGCTGATAACAGAGAGCTTGCCTGTTGTCACACTCTTATATATTATCAAGAGTACATAATATAAGAGTGTGACAACTGGCAAGCTCTCTCTTATCAGAGCTAAAACTATGCTCTGTTCGCTAACGGCCTACGCCCTCCCCAAATTGGACCCCAGTGAACAAAGCAAATTCGCCCGCTATGTTTGTGTTCTAAAGTTAGAAACAGACACAAATTACACTTACGTACTGCTTGTATTTTGAGCTTAAGCACATAAACATAGAGCGAGTGAGCGTACCCCCGTTTGGACCCTGTACCCATATAGGGGCGGAGTGAGAGGGGGTCAATTTGGGGACGGGGTAAGCCGATAGCGAACATTGCATAGTTTTGGCTCTGACTGCATAGAGTGTGGCGCTTGTCATACTCTTATTTGTGTACTCTTTATATTATGTACTCTTGGTAATAGCAACTGTGACGGCGGAAAGCTAATAGCCTGCTCAGAACGGATAAATCCTAATTAAAATGTTCAAAAGATTAATTTGTCTTCAGTTATGTCTAACTGAAGCACATAATGCTAATGCATTTTTTGTGTTAATTTCATTTGTAAACTCTTGAATTTTGAATAAAGTCAGTATCAATAAACAAAGAAGCGCGCAGGCACATATTTAAGGGTTTCATAGCAGAAATTTGAGGTTTCATGGCAGAAATTTGCTTCTGTGGATACATAGTCTGAACTATACTGATTAATAAATTAGGCTACTTTCAAAATTTGGCTAGTATTAATGACAAAGATGGCTTTTACGCATACTGGATCCATACGTATGGAAACACATACTGAACTGCTATCTCTGTTTGATTTTATAGTTGCAGATCTATAAGTAGCACGGGCCAGCGTGCACTCAGTAATTTAAGGCACGGATACTTGTGAAACTCTGAGTGCAGGACACGAGTGCGCGAAGCGCACGAGTGCCCTGCACGAGGGTTTCACAAGTATTTGGACGTTTATTAATGAGTGCACAATGTTGCGTGCTACAACAAATTTGTGATATGGCTTAGTGTTAATTTGAACGCGTTAACAACAGTAAATGTGAACTATGCTAAGCATGTTTTCAGAGTTTTCCGCAAACAGACACAGACCGGCATTGTATGCAGGGTACCGGTGTGTACTTCGCCGTGGAGCATGTATCGTGTCCGCGTTGTAAAGCACATTATTAATTCATTGTCACTTCAGCTTGTATACGAACTCCTTCTAGTTCAATGCGACTGTAGCCTCGTTAGCTCAGTTGGCAAAGCGTCGGACTTTTAATCCGGAAGTCGTTTTAATCCGGTTCGAATCCCGCCCGAGGTCTAAATTTTTCGGGACTCAGGTGTTGAAGTCACAATTTCACTTCTTAATACACTCCAACTAGTTCTGTGAAATTTATACTTCATTTATGTATACGGTGCAAGATGTCAAAGGTAAACTACAGCGTGCATACAAATTACTGAGATGCACGCTGCTGAGTGCGCACAAATTACTGAGATGCACGATGTGGAGTCGAAGTGAAAGAAACTAGTTTGTGGCATCGGGATAAAGCACCGCAAATTAACACTAAGCCATATCACAACTAAACTAATACCACTAAATCTCACCTAGATCTTTGAAAACTTGCAGATATCTTGTACGTACGTAACACCTGTCAATCTCGACTAGTCTGGTACTGTGTAGAGTTTAGAAACTCAATAAAGTAAATGAATTTGAAATAAAGAGAATTGCAGATCTAATTTAAGAGTGTGTTCATGTCTGACTACTTCCACCACTTATCCTACCCGACTACAGAAGGCGACGACAATCCGAATTTGGTATCGCGAGTTTATTTTAAATGAAAATACAAAAATCACAAAATCATAATATTAGAAACTACAGAATCAAAGCTTTTTGAATAGGAACATGAAGAGGGCAAGCACCACTAAAATTTGCAAAAAGTTCGCGAAGAAAAGAAAAGACAGACACCTTCACTAACAAATTCCCAAGACAAGACAGTAATCCCCAAATTTGGTGAGAGGCAGACAATAGGAAAATAAGAGTCAAAACCCAACCTAACTACACAAAGTCATTCTCCCAACTGAATAGAATTACGCCCAAATTTGAAAAGAAAAGACATTAGCTATGTCCTACCTTGGACATTACACAGAAAGAGAATTTAGATTTAATTTGTATAACGTTAGCATTCACATTTGTATAATTTTACATAAAATCAAGGAAATATTCCACAACTGTTCCCGGAACTCAAGTCAGTCAGTCCTTTCCAGTCAAGCCAGTCATCAAGAAGAACCAAAATGTAATGGGTTAAGCTAGGGACTTAAACCGCTAACTCAAACACCACTACTTAGGGCTGGCGCAATGGACGCAAACCTTCGACTGCGGGTGGAGATATTTAGTCCAGGCGGCTCACACACGCTGCCAAACCTCGCCAGGGGAAGGCAGCTTTTGGGGGACGCCGACGGGGTGCCTGTAAAAATCGGGGAACCCACACAAAACACAGAATCTCAGCTTATAAGAATTATTCCGAGGCTAATCTCAGAATCTACCTAGCTACCCCGCGAATTAATTAAGGTAGTAAAAATTACCAAATAAGAATTGTGACAACTGGGATATTAAATTTAATTCAATTTAAGTGAGTAGGCAAGTTCAACCACTTGGGCACTCCAAAGCGGGACAAAATAGGAATAGCGGGCTACTCGCTAATACAAACAAGGAAAGAAAACAACAAAGCACAAACTAAAGTAACAGCACAAACTGGGTCTACGAAAGGGGGATAATTTATGCAGAAACGGATAGTGCTTCACAAACTGATAAGGATTTTTAAGCGATGCGGGGGCGCAGAAAAAGTTACTGCAAAAGTTTTAAAAGGGGCTGACTTCAATGGAGGCGAAACAAGGGGGAATATGCAAACAGGGACTAAAAAGCAAATACAGGTTTGGGAAACATGACACAACTGGGGTGGGCGAGGAAAGACTAATCGAAGAGAACAGACCCAGGAAAGCGGGGACGGGGACAGCCTGGCAGAGTAGAAAAGGAAAGGGGGAGTGGGTGAGTTAGAATTACGAAGACAATGAAGAAAATAATTAAACTTCAAAATGGGATTAAGTTAAAAGGGTCAATGGAAAATTTATTAAACAAAGGAAAATAGACTAGAAACTTTAAAGGCGTAAAAGCAATTTGAACGGAAGGGGCCTCCAAAATTTGAGACCAAGTGGACGTGATCAAATCAGACTCCCAACTGATTAGAAGGTCGGGTGATTACGAAAGCAAAAGATTGTTATGCGTTGGGAACGGGAAGGTCTATCTTCGTCAAGCCAACAATAATTAAAATAATTGCAATGTTAGACTTAAACACGGAAATTAAAGGCTTTAAATAATTTTCGAAATATGAGCATAAAGATAGCACTGAAACTTATTTACAGTGGAATTTTACATAAAAACACTACAAAATTATCGGGCTTCCCAATAAAAGAGCAGTACAATATTTAGGGAAAGCTTGGAGAGATTTGTAGACTCCTATTCCACGGTGTCTAGTTCCAGCTATATACAGTCTATAACACTCTAAGTTCCAATCACTTTACTTTACACTTCCACCACAATTCTAGTACACGGGACTAACTCCTAGATACCCGAATTTATAAGCAGCCAGTTGGCAATCTTAAGGTTTTTTGGAAGTCTGGAGATGTAAATTTAGACTCAAATTTGGCATAAGATTTACCACAAAAATTTGTGTAAAAGGTGAACCTGTTGAAGTTAAAGAATGTTTTGACTAATAATTTAAAAGTGATGCAAGCCCAAGAAAAACCCAAAGTAGTTGACATATAGCTACACAATATTTAGGGAAAGTTTGGGGACATTTTAGGGAATGTTAGGGAAAAACAACGAAAGTTAGAACTGGAAAGGGACTTGGAAGGGGGGTGGGGTGATAGCGGGGTCGCTACTACCCACACCACAATAATGCCTTGTCCAACAGAATCGGCCAGAGCTTCCCTATGACCCACATACGAAAGAAACCCTTTTGATGTGAAAAGTGAAACTATTCTGACATTTAGCTGATGCTGTTCTGCATTCTTGAGGTTTACATGCTCCAAACTAACATTTTGGTCCAGTTTGGACCAACCAACTTTGATTTCATCATTTACCCAAAGTAATGGAAACTGATTTCAGCCGGCACAATCATTAGCCAATCCCCACTTGTCACAATTTTCCGAAAACTAAGGGGCGTCGGCCTGTGGGTGAACGCTGCCGAGGTGCGTTCATCACACAGACCGTGATGGGCAAATCTCCAGCCTTGGTAAGCGCCTCGGGTAATTGTAACGACAAATTCGGTGTCAGTTTTGCGCCCTTAGGCAAATTTACAAATTATGTACTTCAGCTGACACTACTCCTAACTGGTGCACATCCAACTGGAGTGGGGTGTGCGGATAAAAAAGGAAGCGTGTATGAGATGCTTAGTGCAGTATTATTCAAAGAAAAACGTTAAAGTTAAATTTGTCGTAACTTTGCCGCAGACAGCCTTTTGCAGTGGAAGATTTTAGAAAAATGGTGGTTTTGAATTATTTCAAATTGCTATTTGTCTATGCTCTGCGAAATACGTTTGTAGTTGAACTGAGCCATGAAGCTTTAAATGAACCAGAAATTGGATATTCGGCAAATTTGGTTATAAATTCTGCTAATTTGATTTGGTTACCCTCCACCAACCCCCCCTAGACGTCGGACATCAGAAATTTTAATAAATGGCCAAAAATACAAAATTTTCGGTAATTTAGCCCTTTTTCTTCAAAAGAAGGCCTGTTTTTAACGTTTTAGCACCATTTTTAGCACCACGTTTTTGCACCATTTTAAAGTGATTTTAAGGTGGTGATTCCTTTTGGGCACATATTGTTATTTGGCGGCGTAAATCAAGATGAAATTTGACGAAACTTTCCAAAATAAGTTCTTTTACTGTTCTAACACCCTCCGCGCAATCCCGATTCAAAAATTCGAGATTTCCGGTCAGAGTGGTTTTTCCCTATTTCTGAACGCTTCGCAGCTGCTATACAGTTATGGCCATATTCATTCAAAAGATCTCATTGAGCTTCACATTTTTGCTTTTTAAAGCAAGTTTCTAGCTCTTCCCTACCGTGAGATATAGCCGATTTTCTTGTTTCGGCGTCGAAAACTTGTCATTATTGCAGAAATCAAATAATCCAACATTTCTTAAACTACGCAAGCTGTAAAATCAAACTAAAACGATCTGAAGGTCTCACAGGGACAAATTATACGACGCATGATCGTCTTCCAACTGATATCCTGTAGGCTGCTATCATAAAAAATGTAGTTTTTGCAAAAACACGACCAATTTTTTCCAAAGATTGTGGAGCAGTCACCATGCAAGCAGGAAGGCTGCTACTGAACAAATGTGTTCTGCACAAATATATCCAGGGACGATTTTTTAGTTGCCCCGATTGCTGCTTTCTAGCGAAAGTAATCGCTTGACAAATTTGGAAAAAGTAGGCAAAATACAGGTTACGCACACATTTCAGCTTATTTCTCTACAACAAAGAGCGATTTCACAAAAAACAAAAAATCGTCCCCAGCTATTTGATGGAGGTATCGAATGATCTAACCGATGTCTCGCGAAAAAATTTACTTGAGTCTGCAAAAACATTAGTTTCGTGGCATGCATTAAAAAGAGAAAATGTCAAGTTACATTTTGATATAAAAATGGCTTCTTAACTCCAAGTAATGAATGAGTAATAATGGTGCAAACTTTATGTGACTAAAGGGAATCACCACCTTAAGTCAAAATTTTTAGTAAAAAATTAGAAATTTTTCAAAAAATAAGTGAAAAATTGCTAAAAGTCGCTGAATTACCTTAAAAATCGCTAAAAACAGATGAAAATTGAGAAATTTTCTCAGTTTTTTCATGAAAAACCGATTTTTCCCCGCCCCCACGAAAATTTTCTTACCCTCCCCCAAATCGACTTTCCTCGACTCCCCTCCCCATTTTTTGCCAGACCCCCTTCCCTACTTTTTTCAAACCCCCACCCCCACTTTGCCAGCCACACCTAGGTTCGGGGGGATACCATAGGTGTACCAGGCTACAGTTTACCCCCTGTGAGACCCTCCCCCCCACGGAGAGGCCAGGCCAGATCCCCCGCCCCCACCCCCATACCCGACCTCGACTACTCCCCCCACAAGCCGAGCTCAGACCCCCCTCCCCCCCCCTAAATGGGGCCCGAACAAGAGAAAAATGCTAAATTTTTGCAAAAAGTTTTGCAATTTTCCAAAAGTTTTTCGAAAAATTTATATGTAGAAACAGTTAAAAATGCTAAAAAGTAGGTTTTAAAACGCAATACGAGGAGTTTTTTTATTAGATTTATGTCGAAAATAGTCGATTTTATGTCCAAAGAGGGCCATTTTTGGCTGAAAAAAATTTGGGCATAGGTGTGTTAGGGGGGGGGGGTGGGGGGGGCCCCTCCCCCCAAATGGAGGGGTCGCCAACCCCCCCTAAAAATTTTTCCTACCCCTCCCCCCAAATCGATTTTTTCAGACCCCTCCCCCCCTAAAAATTTTCAAACCCCTACCTAAACTTTTGAAAATTTTTAGCTAACAAGTCGAAATTTTTCCAAAAAATTCCAAAAATTAGCGAAAAATTGCTAGAATTCGCTTAATTAAGCTAAAAATCGTTAAAAATTGCTGTAAATTGAGAAAATTTTTCATTTTTTAACGAAAAACCGACTTTTTTCGAAATTTTTCGCCGACCCCCCCAAGAAAATTTTTCTTACCCCTCCCCCCAAATCGACTTTTCGCGACCCCCCCTCCCCCTTTTTTCGCCAAACCCCCTACCTACTTTTTTCTGAACCCCCACCCCCACTTTTTTCGCCAGCCACACCTATGAATTTGGTTACAGTTTGGGTACAGTTTTTTGAAAATTCCCGATTTTTGAGACCCACCCAAGCCAGATTTGGACTTTTTACTCCCCCCCCCCCCAACCCAACCCAAACAGGTGGTACACCTGGGCGGGGTACCCCATCACCATAGTTTCCCTGGAACTTTGGGTCTGGGGGGGGTAAATTTTGGAAGGTTGGTGGTCGACCCAAGAAATGTGATGGGGGGTAAAGAATTCGGACCTCAGAAATTTCGAAAAATGACCAAAAAATGCAAAAGTTTCTGTAATTTAGCTCTTTTTTCTTCAAAATAAGGCCTCTTTTTCACGTTTTAGGCGTTTTTGTACCGGTTTAAAGCGATTTTAAGTCAAAATTTTAGAAAATTTTTTCAAAAAATGACCATTTTTCGGCCAAATTTAGCTAACTTTTTGGGTCCAAAAATCGCTGGGGGGGGGTTCGGGGGGGTAGCCGAAAGTTGGGGGAGGGTATGTCAAAAATTCTGGGGGGCGGGGGGGGGAAATTGGTCAAAAATTTTGGGGGGGGATACCCCCCCCCCCAAAGGAAAGTATGCCCATCACATCACCCGGTTCGACCACCAAATTTCCAGTGCTTACCCCTCCCCCAACCGAAATTTCCCGGTGAAACTATGGGGGAAGTCCCCCCCAACTGGGGGAGGGACGGAAGTGGCCCTGCCGCCCTGTTTGTGCCCGCCGAGAATGCCCCAAATAGTCTGATCTCAAATAACCAGGGGGTCTGGGGCATAGGTGTGTTTGTGTTGGGGGGGTGGGGGGGACCTCCCCACCAAAAAGACAAAATTTGGCGACCCCCCTGATTTTCAGATTTTTGCTACCCCCCCCCCAAGTTTTTTGGCCGAAAATGGCATAAAATCGAAAATTTAGGGGGTCCCCCCATAGGTGTACCGGAGATTTGGGGTGGGGGAGGCTCCCCCCCAACATTTTCTGGGGGGGGCCCCCTCTGGCGACCCCCCCCCAACCCCCCCAGGACCCCCCCCCCCCGACCCTCCCCCAAAAAATTTTCATTTTTATGCAAAAAATCGCGTTTTCAGCAGTTTCTAATGATAAAAGTATCTAACCATAAAGTAATTTTAACATTAGACAGTGGTTTTAAACTCAAAAACTGGATTGCCAACATGTTTCCAAGTCCAAAATAAGGTTATTATTGAGTCATAAGATCCGTAATACAGTTAAAAACGTGTATTTATCATAATAATAAACAGATTATGCCAAAAATTTGGCCATATTTAAAATTTTTTTCAAAATTTACTCTAAAAATACCCAAATTTTGGACATTTTTCGCGCCTTCGGCGTTACTACCCCCCCCCCCCTTGTGGGGGGACGTCCCCCCACAAAGTTTTGGGGGAGGGTTGAAAAAAGGCTTGGGGGGGGCTACCCCCCCCAACCCCCTCCACCTTACACCTATGGGTCCCCCCCACCCTCCGTCGGAAACCCCCCCTCCCAGATTTTTTGCCCAGCCACACCTATGGTCTGGGGGCAGCTGAAGAAAATTTTTGTTTTTGCAATCGGTCTTCGGATCTTTAATTCTTTTAATTTTGAAGAACTCAGAAAATTTTTAAAATACAAATACATTTTTAGTCAAATATAGTAATTTTTTCAGAAAAATCGGATGCATTTTAAGTTTTTTCGTCATAAATGCTATAAATATGCCGTTAAAAATTTGAAAATTAGCTTTGAAGGCGCGAAATTTTTTGGTTTTTTTACCCTTTTCCCTATTTTTCTCCTTAATTTTTACCTCGAATCGCGGCG
>JASAND010019028.1:0-30436 GCA_030248195.1 Trissonchulus latispiculum
GAAGAAGGTATCAAGCCGGATCCGTCGAAGGTGAGTTCTATCCAGAATTTTCCGGTTCCCCAATCACAACGTGATGTTAAGAGGTTTTTAGGGTTAGTTTCCTACTGCCGTAACTTTATTCCTCGGCTCAGTGATGTAGCACGGCCTTTGACTAGATTATCAGCTTCCAAGGACTTTGTTTGGTCCAGCGAGTGTGAGAACGCGTTTGCCCTCTTGAGACAGACGATTTCTGAAGCCACTGTATTGGCGTTGCCGGATTTTACGCAGCCGTTTAAGGTATATACTGATGCGTCCGGAAACGGTCTGGGAGCTGTACTAGTCCAGGATTTTGTGGAAGGCGAAAGGGTACTTTGTTATGCGAGTCGTACGTTGCGAAAGTCGGAAGAAGGATATTCCACTATTGAGAAGGAAGGATTAGCCGCATACTGGGCGATTACTGATAAATTTAGACCGTACCTTTTTGGAAGAACTTTTACACTGTTTACTGATCATAGGCCGCTTGTGCAAGTGTTGAAAAATGGCCAACACCAGAATCAGAAGCTAGCTAAGTTTGCAGTGAAGTTGGTTGATTACGTCTTTGACATCCGTTATCACCCAGGGAGGTATAATTGTTCCGCGGATGCACTTTCACGTAACCCGGAAAAATCGGAGCAAGTCTTCTGTGTAACGGGGCAGCCGGCGAAGTTTGACAACGCTTCGCTTAGAATCGCTCAAGAGAATGATGAATATTGTAGGAAAATTAGTGCATCATTGACAAAGGATGGCCGAGGACTGTCTTTTAGAATGGAGAATGGCCTGCTGTATAAGGCTTCCAGGTCGGGTAAGACGTTGCGCTTAGTCGTTCCAAAGGAGTTAGTGGAATCAGTATTGAACGGTTACCACGATTCTCCTGTAGGTGGGCACTTTGGTTTTGAGAAGACCTTCTCTAAAATAGCTCAAAGATACTTTTGGCCGAAAATGAGAAACGACGTAGCCGATTGGGTAAGGGCTTGCGATCAGTGTCAGCGGTATAAGTCACCAAAAAGGAATAAGGCAGAGCTGCAGGCGATAAGTACGTCAGCCCCCATGGAGCTTGTGGGTATGGACATGGCATGGACTGCCCTCCCAGAATCTGGATTTTCCGATTTGTGGGCAAAAAACCTGAAAAAAATTTGGCTTTTCAGCAGCCACCCACATTTCATCCCCCCGAAAGTTTACTTTGTTTACTTCTTAGGATATGCGGGGGAACTGGTGGTCAGCCGTTAGCATGCAGAGCATACCCTAGTTTTTACTCTGATAACAGAGACCATGTCTAAAGTCTGACCAAAAAATGTAGAAAGCGAAATTGTTTTCTTTATATCTCAAAAACGCTTCAAGATAGCTACCACAAAGTATATATTTTCTGAACCGGACTGATGAGATCTTTCTTTTCGTGAAAAAATTTTTTTGAAATTTCCCCTGCGATTTCAAAGGGCGCCGCTTTTATATGTACAGAAGGATGGTACATGGTACTGCCGCGATTTTTTCACGAAAATTTTCCCCTTGTATGAAAGTGCTACACACCAAATTTCAACTTTTTTGGCTGAAAATTGCGTGAGTTATTCAATTTTTTAGATTTTCAAAATCCTTTGATCTTTGCCGCTTTTTTCGACTTTGACTGGTTATTACTCGCGACTCGCTCAACGGAAAAAATTTTCGATTAGATTTTCAGGACCGCCTAGGCGTCCGCTTTCACCCGATATATGTGAGATTTCAAAATTTGAAAGTCGATTTTTTTCGAAAAATACCACTTTTTGACCCAAAATTTCGACATAGCGAGTCTAGCAAAAGTGAGTAAAAATTACATAATCATAAAGTCCAATCTAAGCTGAATCCAACGATATAAAGTTTTTGTGGCTACGACTTACATTGCGTCCGCAATGAATTTTTAAACAATTTCCCTTTTTTCAGCTGGTTTTTGCTAGTTTACACTGGTTCAGGCAAATCAAGGCGGCAACATCAAAGGGAGCCAAAAACCAGCTGAAAAAGGGAAATTGTTTAAAAATTCATTGCGGACGCAATGTAAGTCGTAGCCACAAAAACTTTATATCGTTGGATTCAGCTTAGATTGGACTTTATGATTATGTAATTTTTACTCACTTTTGCTAGACTCGCTATGTCGAAATTTTGGGTCAAAAAGTGGTATTTTTCGAAAAAATCGACTTTCAAATTTTGAAATCTCACATATATCGGGTGAAAGCGGACGCCTAGGCGGTCCTGAAAATCTAATCGAAAATTTTTTCCGTTGAGCGAGTCGCGAGTAATAACCAGTCAAAGTCGAAAAAAGCGGCAAAGATCAAAGGATTTTGAAAATCTAAAAAATTGAATAACTCACGCAATTTTCAGCCAAAAAAGTTGAAATTTGGTGTGTAGCACTTTCATACAAGGGGAAAATTTTCGTGAAAAAATCGCGGCAGTACCATGTACCATCCTTCTGTACATATAAAAGCGGCGCCCTTTGAAATCGCACGGGAAATTTCAAAAAAAATTTTTCACGAAAAGAAAGATCTCATCAGTCCGGTTCAGAAAATATATACTTTGTGGTAGCTATCTTGAAGCGTTTTTGAGATATAAAGAAAACAATTTCGCTTTCTACATTTTTTGGTCAGACTTTAGTGACTTAGTCTTATGATTAAGCAGCACAATTCTAAATTCACTGGAATACGCGGACTGTTTCTGTTTTTCAAGATGTAAACAACAGTGACTTCATTAACTGCGAAAACTACTCAAGCTAGTCATCATAAAACAGAAGAAACTATTTTATTTTGTTAATTCATAAGCTAACTACCTTAACCTCCTGGACCCACTGGTCATATTTTTCCTGGGTATTGGCCCCGACCAGAGATCCCGCGGTCTCCGACGTTCCACCGATGTTGTTAGAAATAATTCGGGTTGCCGCATTGCTGAACCGATTTCCGAATTTGTTGGAAACCGAATTAGTGGAACACTTTTCGGACTCTGCGTTGCCTCCGATTCCGAAACACGATCCTTCAGCCTCGATTTTGAGACATCGAGTTTGCTCTTCTCTGGTCAGCCGGGAGTGCTCCAAGTCTTCCTGATTAAACTCATAGATGAACTCATAGGGACCCGAAACGATGTAGTGAGTTCCATAGTTGTGCAGAAATTGGTCGTACGTAGTCGCCGTGAACCCACTTTTCGGGCAAATGACGGATGTTGGCCAACAAACCTCGTTCCAGTAACAAGTTGCGTTGGTTCAGCCGAAACTGTGCCAACTCAATCCGCGTGCTGATCTTGAAGTACTTGCTTTGACCGGTCTGGGTTGATTTGACCACCTGTTTGAAGGTTTCGAACTGGGTAGAGCCCACCTCCCCACCGATTGAGAAGGCTTTCCAATCCCACTTGGCCCCGCCGCCTCGCTTCCGTGTGACCGTTTCCTTCAACTCTTGGAGCAATTCTTCCGTTCGTTCGTATTTCTTCACGTCCATTGCGCCGCACCTAAACAATTTCCAGTCCTAGTTTTAAAATATTATTTACTTTTTTGAACGTTTTCAATTTTGAAGCTAGACCCAGCTATATGCTATAAGCTTTTTCGAGAAGAAATCTGTAAACTGAGGCAGTGTTACACTGCATTTTTGAGATCTAGGCAGAACAAATCCCGTTTTCGTCAAAACATTTGTGCATCTTCCAACCAACTGGCAGAACCATTAAGAATTACTATCAGTAAGAGTGCATAATAGTACGAGTAACTTGTAAGAAAATAAGTAACTGGTAATCGTAACTCTTACACTACTATGTAAAAATCATGCTAGGTATGCTCGTTGCATTAAGTCGGGACCCCCCTCCCCCAACTTCCGAAGGGTCAGGGTTGCAACGTCCGGAGGTAAGGCTTACTGTAGGTAATTCAGTAGTAATTTTTATCAATTAATTCTATGACTTTAATTAGATTAATACAATTAAAAAACTAATTCGACAACTTTGTAGCATTTTTCTGCTCTTTCTAATGATATAAAAATTGTTGGAGACTATGATCCTACGAATTTTGTTTAATTTAATTGTAAATTAACGAATGTAAATTAATTGTAAATCGAATTTAATTGTATTGTGCAACAATTTTTATATCATTGGAAAGAGCAGAAAAAATGCTACAAAGTTGCCGAATTGGGTTTTTAATTGCTTTAACCTAATTAAACTTACAATTAATTGATAAAGAATTACTACTGAAATACCAAAAATTACTAATTAAAAATTACCTAAATTACTGAAATAAAATTCGTAGGAATATACTCTCCAACAATTTTTATATCATTGGAAAGAGCAGAAAAAATGCTACAAAGTTGTCGAATTGGTTTTTTTAATTGCATTAATCTAATTAAATTTATAATTAATTGATAAAAATTACACTGAATACCTACAGTAAGCCTTAGGCTAACTAGCGAATCAGCGAGCAGACACGCGCATGCGTGTACAGTTAGTGCTAAGTGGGACCTCCCCGGAAGTTATCCGGAGGGGGGGGGTCCGACTTAATGCACCGAGCATACCTAGCATGATTTATACATAGTAGTGTAATAGTGTCTTACTCTTACTATTATGTACTCTTGATAACAGTTATTAACGTTGTGACAACATCAACCTGAAACACAGACTTGAAACTTCCAGTTTTGAAAATAAGCCGGCAGCCGGGGAAGGCTTGCTGATGATCCCCGCTGTAAAGGGTCCGACAGAGGCCCTCGTAGCGGGTATTGTCCAGGAGCCAGCCCTGGGTCTGGGCGCTGTGAATGAAGTATCCCATCCCGGCCACATTGACTCCCGGAATGGGCTGGAACCTGGCGGCTCCTCCGTAGGCTCGGCACACATCCCGGAGCTGGTCGGCGCAACTCTCTCTTCGTCCGAGTTGCACCTAAATATTGGGGATGAAATATATAAGCTTGACCGTTTGCTGTCTCAAAAACCAACTAGAAATTTAGGTATCCTGGCGAGAATGCGGTATAACAGGTTGAGATTGCCTTATCAATGTGCGTTCATTATCACTTCAGTTGGAATACGAACTCCCTTCTAGCTTGACGCTGTGTAAGGGAAGCAGGCATAGGAAAAATCGATAAGCCTGTAATGGGAGTTCAGCTGATGGCCCTGTGGTGTAGCGGTAGCATGTCTGTTTCCGGATCAGAAGGGCCGTGGTTCGATCCCCGGCTGGGCCAATACTTTACTTTCAATGGTGAGTGAAAAACTGAACCTCGCTCTTCCCTTGTCTCTTCTAGGTCCTGGTTTCGTGGGTACACGGGTGCCTGACGCCTCCTGTTCGGGCTTGTCCTTGGTTTCTTACTGGTCCACCAGCCCTGGTAGAAGCGCTGCAGCTGAACTAAAGTCGGCTTTGGTAGCTCAGAGAGCGGTCAGAGCGTGAATTCGAAAGTCCCAGGTTCAAATCCCACCTAAGGCCCAAATGTTTCGGATCGCAGATGCTGGAGTGACAAATAAATTTCCTAACCTCAGATCCGGAAATGGGCCTTATTTGGGCCGGGATATTTGATTGCTTTGACACCGCTAAAAGGAAAATAAGCTCCGAAGCATTCATTGTGCCAATACCGTTTTCTCCGAGCACCATACCGGAGAAACCATTCTCCGTTTTTTTCGAACCAGTCACGCCCATAGGTCCAAACCGGACGAAATTTCTTACACAGACCAATTTCGATAAATTCAAAAATTCCATTAGCGAAACTGAACAACCAACTTTTCTTGCTGTACAGTTTCTAGACATCTGGTTAACGAAGATGGATCGGATATGACCAGATTTTTGGAAATGCTTTGTGCCAAGGACCAACATATGTGTTAGAGAATGGATTTCATAATTAGCAATTTCCTTCCGAATCTGAAGCGTTTTTATCGATTTATAATCCTATAACCGGTGTGAAGATAGCGTGTACTTAAGATAGAAATTGTGTGAAGTTAGCACGCACATCTAAATTGTAGATTTACTTGGAAATTATTTAAGTTGACAAACGCTCAGTGTTTCGTTGTTTCTGTCTAAATTTGCCGGTACTTTAGCTAATGATCGAAATTAGTTCACGCTTGAACGATCAGATGGAATTGGGTTGAATTACTGAGTGGTCGGGAATTTTAGTGGAATCCGTTTGGGGTGGTATTTTGGGAGTTCTCTTCCTTGGTCTTTGTGCTCGGTTTTTCGCTTGTTTAGGTTTGTGCTAACTTCTCTGGCGCTTTGTGGTTCGTCTACTACTTTAGTTTACTGTGGAAGGTTTGTTTATTGGATAATTTCTTGAGAATTGTCTGGTTCATTTCATGTATTTGGCAGTAAAATTATTGTTGTTAAATATTCTTCTAAGTGAACTTAGAGCTTATTCCATTGGCATCGCACACCACACTGTACCCTGTGCTCTTGTCTTATCCTAAATTCTTGCCAGGCAAATCGTTTTATTCAATAATTCGTGCATTATACTAACATTCGTATACCCAAACTTCACACCGGATATAAACCGGATACGAATGGTTTAGCGAATTCTCCTCCTCCTAAGGATTCTAAAAATATATACTTTATATAGGCTACCTTCAAATGTTAACTCAGGACAGGCGCTCACAGTTCGGTTCCAAGCTTTTTTGGTTAGACTTTAGAAAATAACAAGCAAACCGAGTTACTGGGCATTCTTGTGTAACACACATCGCATCAGCCCTCCGGCTTGAATAGTAACTTTTTCGCAATTACAGAAAATTGTGCTGATTTCAGCTAAAATCGGCATTTTGCTGCTGTAGACCAGCAGTTTGAGATGGGAGAACCTTGAACTATATTCTGCAATATAATCTTCAAATTGGCACTACAGGTTTTATCTTAGCACTTTGCACAGGTCAAGAATTAATTGTTTATTTGATTTCAGCTAAAGCAAAGGATTTTGGACGTCAAAGTTTGAAATCTATTTCAGTTCGGAACAACTAAGCAAATCCAAAATTTCATTCTTGACAATGCAGGGATTACCCAAAAGCTATCAGCAATGCACAGACAAGATCTCCACAGAATGTAAATGCCTGCAATTTGAAGACAACAGGGCAAATAAAGCTGTGGCTAAAAAGTACTTTTCTGCCTTTTTAATCAAAAGAACCTAAACGTTTCAAAAAAGATGCTATGAAATGGCTACATTTAGAGCTATGCCTAAATAATTACATAAAATAAGTATGTATACAAATTTATAAAATACGCAATCTAATAGATATAGTTTGTAGCTGATCGAAAAATAGAAATATTCACAAAAATGTACCTAATACTCAGGAACAACATATTCGTAAACTTGACGCAAGTTAGTTTTGAAGCAAGTCACATCCACTAAACGAAGAAGCATAAACACATACACCATTTTCAATAAAACTAGAATCATAGCACGGATTCAAGTAGAAATCTTCAGGTCTGTTCACAAACACTAATCAGAGCTCTCGTCAGGGCAACACTATGAATCGAATCAAGCGGTTTCTGCTCAACCCACGCCGCTTTCGATTTCGCAAGGGCCGTTGGGCAGCTGGGGCATTGACGAAGGTGGGCAGTGTCCACTAGGCTCTGCAGGAGCTGACCCTGCAAGCGGTCAAGCGCCGGTCGAATGTCCTTGACCAGGTCAGCGCGCGGCGTATCGGGTGCGGCCCCAGCACAGTGCCAACTCTCTATCAGACAATATTGAACCAGCTTATTGGCTTCGATTTGATCAGCAAAAAATCGGGACACAAAATCGCCATCGAGATGGGAGTAATTTGTCGATTGCTCGACAGCGTTGGCGATGACTATTTGCTCGCGAGCTTTGTCTTCGATTGGTTTTCCGCTGTCCCATTTGCTTAGGGCTACTTTATCCGCAATTTGCAGTCGTTCCGAGACCAATTCTATCAACGGAATGAATGATGTTGCATTTGGCGATGTCTTAGTGAGTTCGCTGCACTGCGCCATGCCGATCAAAACGGCTGCTAATAGGCTTTGAAGCATCTTGCAGACGTGCTGAAACAGTGCAAACATGGCTTGAAGTAAGCTTATTTTACAGTTCCTAACTTTTAAATTATTCTAAATGAACTATGAAATATATCTACTTTAATTTAATAACCTTAGTTAAAGTTAAATAAGTTGGTTACTTTGACGCATCAGGTCACCATTATACAGCGTTATATACAGCGTCAATTATTTTCTCACAAGGACCTAATTCCATGAAGATCAGCATTCTCTCCTTTCTGAACTGCTGAGTTCCCAAAGGCTGGGACATGGTAAAATTTCATTCACTCTCGTGGAAGCCAAGGCAGATACCGTAATTTAGTTGAATTGTAATTTTGGAAGCTAAAGCCAGCCTACTTTGCCTTGAACTCTACTTCTACTACATGTGGGAGCCATTACTAGACCAACGCTTGGCTATAAGAAATTATGACAACTCTGAAATAAAGATGTTGTCGTAAAAATCGGTAATGTTTATGAAAAATCGGTTGTGGGATAGCAAATCCTGTCTGGTTAATCCCTTATCTGGTCGTTTGTCCATATCCCCTTTGCTAATGTTCAACTCTAAATGTCCCTAATATAATCTGCTGCCGCTTAAAACATAAACTTTGCTTGAACTGGATAAATAAACACGACTTGGGTATTGACAGCAGTTTGTAAACATTCGCAAAAAACCGGACAGCCTAACATGACAATCAGTGCAAGATTAGGGAAGAACCCCATCTCTGTATTGGGGTGCAAAATTGCGCATTGCAGTTGCAGCAAATGCAGGTCTCTATTGCAAATGAAGTCATTGCAAAGATTGTGCAAGCAGTCCGCTATTGGTGCAGGATCGGCTAAAGTGTGAGGGATACTGGCTAAATCAGGGCTTTTTCATTGATTGGATTAAACGGATCAACTTAAACTTTAATCATTTAATGACAACGTTTATGGAGTAAATGAATTAAACTTTGACCCTGAAATGCCTGAATTTCCTCTGCACTAACGGCTGAAAATGACAGATTTCACATTTTTGGCTGCCATTTTTACTGGGAGCACGTAGACCAGATGGGACTACCACCAATGGATTGAGAATTTAATTTTCTACACTTTCGAGTCGACGTTTTAGGGTCCCCGATGCACCCAGTAAAATTTAGAAGCAGCCAAAGTCGGAGAAAGTGGGAATATTTGGTAAACTTTCCTTGCTGAAAATCAACTAATTGATTTCTAGGAGCAAGAGTTGTTCTGAGACCGAATAAACTTTAAGTTATTTTAATGCGCAGAATCTCCCCTATCCCTTGATGACATGACTTCCGCGGACGAACTTTCTGGATTCGTTTGAATGCAGTGTTCGAACAGATCTTGAAATCATCAAACTTTTCATTGCCGCTGTAGAAACTCACTTTTTCAAGCAGGTGTGAAAACATTTTCTTAAAATACGGTGGACGCGTTGGGGTAAAAAGGAGCAAATTTCCAGACTGCTAACCGGCAACTGGACCCTGTCTCAACAACTAAGATGACGAAAATCGCCACATGGGCCATATTATGGCTCATCCCGCATTAAAGGGTTAAGGATCAAATTAGAAATCAATCAACACAAAAAATCTAATACACACGAATAGACCCTAACAATGCCCGCCACACTGCTGAATTTCCAAACTTTTTCAGCTTTAACCATGGAAACTACGTAGCACACTTTGAGGCACTAAAAGCTGTAGTGTACTGTAGTGTAGTGTAGTATTAAAGGGTTAGTCCGGGATTTAATCTGCTGATTAGTTTCACCCGTTTAATGGTTTCAATTCTAATTTTAATTAGGATTAAAAATTTTAAGTTCAATAATGCTATGAATACATTTTTAATCTGTTTAACCCATTATTAATTATTCATGTTTCTTTTAATTTCCAAGTTCCCAAGTTATTCCGCTTAATCATTTTGTGAAAAGGCCCTAGCTTATATCAGTCATCGTCCATAATATGTAGTTAAATCTTGCAGTATATACTACATATATAATTAACTAACCGGGGCTAAATTTAGAAAACAGTTCATACGTTTCCTCCTTACTATAAAAAAGAGATGAAAACACTAAAATTTAGTAAAGTTAAACCTGTCTGAACGCATACGTGATAAACATGTTGTTATGTAACAAAACTTGTACCTAGTGTAAGAGAATTATAATACTGAGAACTGTTACAGAACCAGCAGATGTGCCCAAAATGATAAGCTTCTGACAATGGTTGCTAATGCCTGACAAAAATGCAGGGAGCGAAATTGTTTTTGTTTATACAGATTTAGCGGTACATTTTTAATAAGGAAAATAAGTTTTTAATTCTTCACATCAAATCCAGTCAAATTAGAAAAGCCGGCACAGATAAAAGATTTTTGATGAATAAATGAAAAATTGAATAGCTATCGCAATTCTTGCCGAAATTAGCTGAAGTTTGGGAGATAATATGTTTGGGGCTAATTGTTCACCAAATGGCTAGTTTGTGGCAGGCATATACTGATTTTTCCAAAGCTATTAATGAGTATCTAATAAGCAGTGTTGATAGAACGCTTTTGATGGGCTTTGCAGCCGGTCTACTCCATGTCGATATTAATTCATAATCAGTATTAACAATCTTGGACACATTACCGTATTCTCGCGCTTAAGGTGCTGGTTTCCTTTCGGGTATTTTTGACTCCTACGGCTTTACTCCTTCACACAAAGGGCTAAAACTTACGAAATAACCTATTTCCGTGCTCTTTAACATTTTTAGGACCAGTCCCGTATTCTTAGGCCAAAAGATAGGAAAGTTTTGATTTTTGGCCTTAAGCTCCCAGTAGGTAGACCAGACACGGGATTGGTTGGTATGGCTGGAAAGAGGACTCGAAAATGAACATTTTTGCTCTTACAACCTTTGAGCTATCTCCAGTGGTTAAGTCAGTATAAGCAAAAAACTGATTTTATGGTCAAAAAATGGCCATTTTCGAGGAAATCAGTTTTTCAAAATTACTGCCATATGTTAAGGACAAAATTGGCTTAGTTATACTAATGCCTATTAGCCGAACTTTATTGCTTTAAGCTACAGATTTGGCCGAAAAACCATTTTGGCAAAACTGCGATTATTTTGTTTCGAACATCGATTTCTCAAAAACTACTCGACGGATTCCGGAGATTTTCGGCAGAATCGAAATTCGCACTTCTGCAGAGGGACGTTTTTCTTGATTTATTTTATTTTATAAATAAATTTTAAATTTAAATTTTAAATTTATTTTAAGAATTTATTTCAATTCTTTACTGCAGGCATATAAAGCACGCTCGTGGGCAAAATAGTACGCAATCTCTGACTCCTAACTGGTTCCTATAATCCACAACGCCCATGAAAACCTAGCCGACTCCCTGGCCCAACATACATACATAAATTTCTGCCAGATTCTGCAAAGCGCAGCGGGTGACAGCAAGGCAGCTAAAAACCAACGATTGGATACTTTTTGCCCACACACAGGCTGCATATTTGTGAATCGTGACAAAAAATAGTCAAATCAAAGCATGTTTGGGCAAAAGTGGAGTTACCCCCTTTAATCGATTGGTGTGTGTACTGTGCTTCTTAAAGCTATCTTTGCTGAAGCATTACCTACCTATCTAAAAATCACCAGTATTTAATTATACAGAGCCTTTACAACAGTCACAGATGTGACAACAATGAAATACAAAAAATCACATAACTAATTGATTTCCACTGTCAAAAAATGGCCAGCCACAAAATAGAATAAAATATACACATAGATAACAACATATTAGTCAGGGGGGGACAACGATTTTCTAAATAAGGTTATTACTCGCTACAGACTGCAGCTAGCCAGACGGTTTATATACCAGTATGTAGGGCTTGGCCTGGACTTTCTATACCACCAGTAAAATCAGCATTCGGTTGTACTTCAAGTGGGCTAGCCTCAATAAGACCATCTTTTCCCCCCACAAGTGGGGGTAAAAGTTGGTGGTGGGGAAAAAAGACGGTACCAAATTTCGTTCCTTTATCACCATAATAGCACATAAATGGCATTTAAAGGCATAATACGCAATATCTACTTCCAAAAACTCTGTCACCTAAACTATACCCAACATTTTGCTAAAATGTGGAGACAGACAGCATCTTCACAGCAAATGTGTGTAAATAGAAAAACTAATAAAAACGATTTGTGTAATAGTTTGATATCATCCAGTACCATGGCATTCTATGAAAGAATGTGTTGTGTACTGATGCTTCTAATTATTGCAAATGCAAATGTGTGTGTAGTGTTAATTTTTATTTGTAGTTAGAAACTCATCTGTGTAATTGCACTTTTTAATTGAATCTAAATTTTGATTTGATTTGAGCGTAATTATATACGATCTTTTCAGATGAAGTACAGAAGCTATTTCACTTTATTTAATTTTAACACTTTTCGTAATTAAAAATATCACCACTAGAATCACAAGTTATAACTTTCATTACATCCGTTAGTTCAATCTAACTTTAATCTATGCCGCGCAAACATTAAATTGGCCCTAGACGCCGTCGCGGCAGACCAGCTGCCAAATCAAGATCAAGATCCATCCTTAATCGCCCGAACATCCAGCAAAGTTGCCGCCGTAAGGTCAAGGATATGATCCAACAGTCTGGCCAGTTGGCCAGAGTACAGCTGGAAAAACGAAAGGGCCAAACAATCTGCACAATTCGTTTCCAGTACGATAGAATTTTGTCGGCTGATCTGAACGCGGAGATGCAGACCAGAATACGGGAATCGAAGCTCCTACTGAGTAAGTAATGGTGAAACTGTAATCTTAAACTAGATAGAGGCTCCCAGCCAACCTGCCAGGCACAATATGCCTCATCAGCCTACAATATGCATCCATACAAAATTTCAAAGTTATTTGGTCGAAAAAATCAAAAGTTAGGGCTGGGGGGGGAAGCGCAAAAGATCCGAACGCTGGAGGCAAAGTGAAAACAAGAAACGCTTGGCAGGGATGACTGGGGGAGGGGGTACAATTCCGCTGTGGTTCTGTCCCTGATTTTGCTAGCCCCTGTCCTGTATCAAATCTCCGATTTTGCGGAAGTCCCGTACCCTACATCCTTGTTAAAGTGAGATTTATAGAACCTGCTATCATAAAACTGAACCCAAAACCTTAAACCTAAGCTGTAGCGAACCAACCTTAATTTGAAACATTGAGTTATATCATATATGAGCATGGTTTCACAGTTGAGGGGGGATAAACCTGAAAATCTGACGGGGGAAATTTTAAAATCTGATGGGGGCACTTGTTTGAAAAGTCAATAAGTTCCTTGTACATATATAATAAATATATCTTATATATGGGTTCTATGGGTCAAAAGGACACCCATTTTTAGATCATAATAGTGCCTTTCGCCAGAGCATGGAACGTGCATACTCGTTCTGAGCAGTCTAGTGCACATAAATTTCTACATTGTTTGCATCAGAGACATACTAACGGCAGTAACTTTGGGAAATTTTGGAGAGGCGAAATTCTGAAAATCCCATAGGGGGTAATTTGAAAATCGGCTCAGGGTGATTTGCCCTTCTTCCCCTCCCTGTGTCCATGTATGAGATTATATTATATCAAATTATTTATATACTTGTCTATTTTATAGACATTGACGACGTGAAAGTCGTACAGTGCGCTGCCAATAGTCCAGTTCTAGTAGTGGTAGCCGTGACCATTGGAGCTCTGGCCGCTTCCTGGGGTCTTGAAGCAATCGTCGACGGGCCGGCTATAGCACCAGGAACCTCGCCATCTGGTGCTGAGAATTTGGTTTTGAAGCTGCGGTGGCAGCTGTGGCGGCTGCCACTGGAATAACGATGACAATGTAAAAGTTAGATTTGCATACTGAATAAACTCATCTCGACTGACTTACTGCAGGGCAGGTTCACAATCGGTAGTGTATGTCTAAACTGTACCTTCTCGTGCCTATCTGAGAAACTCCTAGATCAAAACTAGAAATTACGAACATGATACTTTATCTGATAATTTCGCAAAACTAGACAAACATTTTCAAGAAAAGCACAAAATCATAAAATCTAGTTACTGAAAATGACAAAACAACTGGCACAACCAACAACTAATTAGTCTCAGCTGCCACTTAAGTATGTACTCACAATAGTCCTACCGTACAGCACCCCAATTTTATCCAAGACCGGCCGGCCGGCCACCGACCGGCCGAAGGGTCCGGCCGGGCGGGCCAGAATTTGGCAGGCGGCTGGCCGGTGAAACCCCGTCCGGCCTCAAAAACTACTGGGCTGCACCTTAAGCTGCAACATTTGTATCCAGACTTGACTTAAAATAATCAATAATGGTGCACAACCAAATAATCTATTAAAATCTTGTAGGCTGCGTTTCCATAGCTCTATGTTATTTGCCAAAAAACCCGAATTTCCGAAGTTTTAACTCAGATTTCTGCGCCAGAGAAATCTCGATATTGGGCAGAGCTACCCACGGTCAATTGGTATCGTACGAAATGCCTGCTGAGTTCAAATAGAGCAGAACTCGAATCCGAAGACTTCAATTTGAATTTATTTCAATTCTTTACTGCAGGCATATAAAGCACGTTCCTGGGCAAAATAGTACGCAATCTCTGACTCCTAACTGGTTCCTATAATCCATAGTGATGTTTCAGTCGCTGAAACTGAAACTAGGTTTCAGTCTCTACATGTTTCAGTTTCAATCACTGAAACTGAAACAAACTGAAATTTTTTTGGAAAACGGACTGAAACTGAAACTGAAACTGAAACCATTTAAACTGGCAGACTGAAATTGAAATTGAAACTGAAACTGAAATTATTTTTGGTATCCGACTGAAACTGAAACTGAAACTACCCTAATTCTAGAGCTGAAACTGAAACTGAAACTAGAAAAGTCTGAAACAGTTTCAGTCAGTCCCAGCGTAAAATCTGAAGTTTTTCCTTCTAGCTGGAGCTTAAACTGGTTTCAGTTCATGCTGGAACTGAAACTCCATTTCAGTCTCTGCGTGCAAGACCATTTCAGTCTCTGCGTATGGTTAAGTTCTTTGTAAAATGTTATTGCACATCCCATAATAGTTTTACTTGCGAAAGAATTAAATGAATGTGTTACATTTTAGCCTCTCGTATGATCATAGCAGTATCACTTTTAGATAATTTACTGTCAGCATAATAGATAAAAAACTAGGAAGTTATGTTAAAGCGCAATTGTTTTATATATTTTTAAAGCACAAGTTGTTGATGTGGCACCTCTAAGGTCTACGGCCCAAAGGCTAAGCACTGAATTGCAGCGATGAAGCTTTAGGTCCTCAACAGCTTTACATTTTGGAGAGATGCTTTACTTAAGCAAATAACCAAGCTGGTATAGGTACTTAGTTAATGAGAAAGTCAATGAAACAACCAACTAAACTTAGTTCAATCTTAATTTTTTGTCTTCACAAAGAAAATGATTGTTTAGCCAAGGGATTGCAAGTACAATATATTAGCTAAAACTGTTTTACTCAGAACTGACATAGAAGCTGAGATATGAAATAAAACTGCAGGTTCAGGAGTTATAAATTCCAAATATGTGGAAACTAAAATTTCTTTTTGTTGACGAATTCAACTGAAAAAGCCGGACTAAAACTGGAACTATTCTAAAACGAGAACTGAAATTGAAACTGCTTGGCATCACCGACTGAAACTGAAACTATTTTGCGTCACCGACTGAAACTGAAACTAATTTGGACCGGCGACTGAAACTGAAACTAAAACTGAAATTATTTTGGGATGACGACTGAAACTGAAACTGAAATTATTTTTGGTATCTGACTGAAACTGAAATTAACTTAGGTTGTCGTCTGAAACTGAAACTAAAATGGGCTACTGAAACAACACTATACGGCTGTGTATCCGGGAAACTTAATGCAATATTCACTTTAAGCCAAAATTTGCAAATCCGTATATACTCTAAAACAGAAGGCACACGTGCATTGAATTTTCTTGCTTTTCAAACAAAAGGGTCTTTAAAATAGTAGGGTTATGCCGTTAAGAAATTTCTCGGGCCAACCAATCAACCTCCTCAGGCCGGGCTTGAACGGCCCGAAGCCCCCTTCACAGTACGAGGCCCGCTTCACGGCCCTGGCTCAACAAAGAACTCCGGCCGGGACGTCTCATTAAACTCGGGCCGGCCCGTAGCCAACTTTTCGGTCCTGGCACAGCCCTATGAAATAGTGAGATAAAAGAAGTTCATTGTATGATTTTCTGTTTCACATGTTTCTAACTTGTATGCAATCAAATTTAAAACAAGAAACAAACTGCAACGAAACGTGAACTGTCGAATTGACCGTCACATTGTTTGCACCTTCACCTTCACATATACTGAGCTAACGAAAAGGTGGATCGAAAAACGGTTTTCAGATTCGTGTTCAGCGACCCGGAAAACCCTTATATGCAACTTTTGAGCGAAATCGGAGTCAAAAAATTTTTGGTTCCCCTTAGAAAACTTAAAAATTTAATTTTTTAAAATTTTGCTGCAGATCGACCAGAAATGTGTTCAAATGCATTCACACCAAATTTGAACTAAATCGGGTGAAAGTTACGCTCAGGTGTGCGTCTCCCTTAGTATCGCCCACATTTTAACACGCTCAGGTGTGCGTCTCCCTTAGTATCGCCCACATTTTAACTAACACTGACAATTGCGAGTCTGTTGAGGAAAAGCTATATGGGGTCTCACAAAAAAGTATCAAGTGGATCTACCCTAAGAGCAAAACATCACTAAAGACAAACGGATGTATGAACAAAGTTTAAGAGTAAGTGTAGGACACAACCTAAAGCGGCAGGACGGAAGTTTTCTACCCGGCCAACCAACAACGCTAGTGTTCAGAGATAAAGCATTCCTTCCCAAGCGAGCATCGGGACTCGGGAGTCGAACCTGTCCCTACCTAACAACACAAAAACACTCTTTATTGCAAGATTATACCAAAATAAAAGACGAAAAAAGGAGATAATACACTAGATTACATTGAGTGCACACACAAATCATAGCAGAACAGTACTTAGTACTCTCCATATCGTGCAGTGCAATAAAACACAAATAGCATTTGCTGAAGCATACTATGTGAGACAATTTTTACAGAAATATAGTTTATATTAATATTTTACAGAGATATATAATCCAAGATTTTCTAAGTCAGCCATGTTAAAAATGCAAAAGGCAGCAACATTGTAGCAAGCGATTTCAATTTCGCGCAAATCTTTGTCAGTGACAAGCTTCACATAAAAAGTGATGATAACGACAAGAGACGGTAAAACATCAAGTATACAGCAAAGTATGTATATACCAAGTTAAAAGACTGAGCCCAAAAAGCACCAAGTTTAGATACACAATACTAGAATTGGTTTTTCAGTATCTACTATCTTCAGTTTAAAAATAGTCGATAAACTAAAAACATAAAAGGAATATACATGTACACTTGTACACCTTTACTTTTATTATAGTTTCAAAATTGTAGGTTTTTAGAGTCAAAGCCAGTAGACTCAAAACTCAAACACAGCGAAAATCAAGTTAAAATGGGTAGCAAAAACAAGTGCGCAAGCACAAAAATCCAATAGCTGGAAACGACACGTGAGCTTCTGATAACTGGAAGAAAAGTTGTGACAAATTCGGAAAAGAAATATTTTCTCCAAATTCCAGGAAAAAATCAAAGAAACAACAGGACTTCCATCAGCTACTGGGGCCGCTTGGAGGCGCTCATCGTTTTGACCTTATCCAGTCGGGCTCGCAGATTATCCAAATCTTCGGCCGAGATTTTGGGCGTCGACAGGATGTCTGTGGCCGAGTCTTTAGGCGGGCTTTTACGAAGCTGACCCACCTTTGGACCCCAATTCTAGAAGGAAAAAAAGCAAAAGAAAGGTAGGTAGGACAAAAGAAATCAAATAAGAAAAGCAAGCAAACAAGCTGAGACGAAAGAGAGAGGAGTATTGGTCAGCAGATCCGAAAAAAATCTGGGACATCTACCTAAGGTGGGGATCGAACTCAGAGACATCGGTTTCCCAGATCGACGCTCTAGCAATTGAGCCGCTCACCATTCCACACTCCTTAGTGGTGCAGCCAGGGGCGTAGGCAGGGGGGGCAGAGGGGGGAATTCCCCCCCCCCGAAACTCATTTGCCCCCCGGGAAATTTTCTATGTCGGAGAAAATTTTTACAAACATTTTCGCGCCATAGGCGCGAATTTTATTAATCGATTCAGAAAAATCTAATTTGCACATCAAATTACAGGGTTAAATTTTCAAAAATTTTAGCAAAATGTGCTCTAAAAAATAGGTTTCAATTATGCCATATTCTAAAAAGGTCTGGCTTCTAGCTGGGGGCTGCCGCCCCCAGACCAGGGGCGGATCCAGGGGGGGGGGGCGGGGGGCCGCCCCCCCCGTCTCGATTCGAAGGTAGGAAAAATTAAGGAGAGAAAGAGGAAAAAGGGCAAAAAACCAAAAAATTTCGCGCCTTCGGCGCGAATTTTCTACTTTTTGACCGCATATTTATTGCATTTGTGAAGAAAAAGGTTGAAATGCATCCGATTTTTAAGAGAAAATAACCATTTTTGCCCAAAAATGCCAAGAATTTTTAAAAATTTGTTCAGTTCTTCAGTATAAAAAGAATTAAAGATCCGAAGACCGATTTTATTGCAAAAACAAAAAATTTCTTCAACTTCTGGGGGACTCCGCCCCCAGACCCCCCGCTGGAAAAAGTTTACGGCCCCCCCGTCACGAAATCCTGGATCCGCCAGTGCCCCAGACCCCCGCCTATTTTATCTGAAGGTCTAACCTTTTGTACTTATAGTCTAACAAATTTGTAGAAATTGTTGTCTAAAAATGAGAAAGCAGAAAGACATAGTTCCAGTAAGCAAATTTTGAAATAGCACTATCCTTATTTCTGCGATTTGAATGTTTATATAATCTTTTTAAATGTTTTAATTATGACTTTTATTACAATTCACAAAATTCTCCAGCTTCTGGGGGGCTCTGCCCCCCAGACCCCCCGTGTAGCTGCTATATGTATATAAAAGCTTAAAAAATTCGAAAAAAAGCCTGAAACAGGCGAATTAAGATTTTAAAAAACTTGAGTAAATGCTAAAAATTTTTCAAGGGCTTTCATTTGATACCAAACATGACCACTTTTGAAGACTTTCATTTTTGACCCACACCGGACCCACTGTGGGTGGGGACCCACCCACAGGTCGGTGGGTCCACTTTTTATGGGTGGCATAATGACAAAAGTTGATCGCCTCGCCAAGGGCTTTCACTTGATACCAAACTTGACCACTTTTGAAGACTTTCATTTTTGACCCACACCGGACCCACTGTGGGTGGGGCACCCACCCACAGGGCGGTGGGCCACTTTTCGTGGGTGGCATAATGACAAAAGTTGATCGCCTCCCCGAGGGCTTTCATTTGATACCCAACTTGACAACTTTTGAAGACTTTCATTTTTGACCCACACCGGACCCACTGTGGGTGGGGCACCCACCCACAGGTCGGTGGGGCCACTTTTTGGAGGTGGTATAATGACAAAAGTTGATCGCCTCGCCAAGGGCTTTCATTTGATACCAAACTTGACCACTTTTGAAGACTTTCATTTTTGACCCAGACCGGACCCACTGTGGGTGGGGCATCCACTCACAGGTCGGTGGGGCCATTTTTTTGTGGGTGGCATAATGACAAAAGCTGATCGCCTCGCCAAGGGCTTTCATTTGATACCAAACATGACCACTTTTGAAGACTTTCATTTTTGACCCACACCGGACCCACTGTGGGTGGGGTACCCATCCACAGGTAGGTGGGGCCACTTTTCTTGGTTGGTATTATGGCAAAAGTTGATCGCCTCGCCAAGGGCTTTCATTTGATACCCAACTTGACAACTTTTGAAGACTTTCATTTTTGACCTACACCGGACCCACTGGGGGTGGGGCACCCACTCACAGGTCGGTGGGGCCACTTTTTGTGGGTGGCACAATGACAAAAGTTGATCGCCTCGCCAAGGGCTTTCATTTGATACCAAACATGACCACTTTTGAAGACTTTCATTTTTGACCCACACCGGACCCACTGTGGGTGGGCGCTGTGGGTCAGGGGTCACATCCACCGACCTCGGCAGTATGCTCCCCGATTTACTATATATGGGTACCACCAGAGGGCCGAAAAACGCCATTTTTAGTGACTTTTAGGCCAGTTCTAGTAAAAGTGGGACTTAGAAACTTTTCGTGAAAACAGGTGAAAAAATGCAAAGTTTGGGCCCATCTCCTGAAAGCTACAGAGCGAAATTAAAAAATCCCCCTCGTTACTTTGAGCGCATAGTCCCAAATATTCAAATAAAATAAACCAAACCGATCTAGCTGCTAGCCTGTGAAAAAAAGTTGATTTCAACCGAAGTGCCAAAATAGCGAAAGTCCGACTTTAGGGCCTTGGCACAGAGCCAAAGTTGGCCGAGTGCCAAAATGACCTTCGTTTGGTAGCTAGCATGGGGGGATACTGTCTACCAACATATAATAGTAGCATTGGACCAAAATGCCCACATCGTTCCAACACTTCGCTAGAAAATGCACTTCCAATAAGCGTTATTAACGAGAAAAAAAAACAACCGCACGGTAACTATCGCCTAGTGCAAAATTTCGAAGTTCCGAATTTTAACCAAAAGTATGGTGATACTTGTAGTACTACTCGAGTACTTTACGATGGTAACCTTTTTACCCCTCCCGGACCTCTAATTAGATGGCACCAGGCCCACACGGTCTCCAGGGGCCGCGCAGACGCCTTTACACCCATATTATGTAGGGGCGCTATCGCGCCCCTACATAATAGAAATTAAATGTAGTATATACTCATTTTCTTTAAAACACTAGAGAAGGGGGAAAGGCTCATTTCTAGTCATTTCCAGCGAACGCAGTTCTAGGTTCCATCATAGTTCCTCGGCCAAATTTCAAAGCGTTGGATTGGCCGCAGACTTCATAAAAATCAGAATTAAAAAAAATTAAAATTCTTACCAATTCTACATCAGAGGAGGAGGTTGTGGAATTGGCTCGCTTCAACAGGGGATGATCGTCATACTAAAATAATAAAACAAACATATATAAACAAAATTAAAACAAGAAATAAGAAAGAAACAATCAAATCAATCTTAACGGCATTAATTACAAAGGAATTCCACCTCAAATTTCAATTTCAAGTGGTAGAGTTTAAGCAATACATTGTCAATACATTTTCAAAATTTTAGCTAAAAGCATTTAAATATGAAATTTAGATATTTAAATATTTAAAGGCGACTATCTAGCTAAGTAGCTACCACTGTTTGTCGAATTCCTTTGAAAATAGCCTACAGAACAGCTTTCATCAAAAACTATTATTTAAACTAAATTAAAATAATTATTAAAAATATTAATTTAATTTTAATAAAAATTTTAATAAACACAAAAACTTTTCAATCCATTTTTTCTATAATGTCAATGAAAATATGAATACCTCTGCAGTATTGAGACCCATTTTTCGTCTAATCTCTACCAAGCGTTGCATACAGGCAGCTGGGTCTACATTTTCTATGCTTACCGGACCGGCTGTCATGGATAGCTGAAATAAAGAAACGAAAACAAACAATGAACAAAAAACTTATATAAAAAGAAGAAAGATTTAATCTAAAAACACTAATTCCAATAAATTGATAACAAAAACTACACACATTTTTACATGTCTAGTTATTTACATTCACGCCTGTACCATTTATACAAGTTTGTCTGATTATCACTAAATTAAATGTTACTCTTTCTTTCTTTCTGTCTTACAACTGGCCCTTTTTCTAGGCGAAAAGGGGGCTGGGAAAGTGGGAGTTGGACCCAACAGTGAGGGGACCCGAAAGTGGGGGAACTCTAAGTGATCTAAAATCGCCAATAATACAGTAAAAATAGCCTTTTCTGCATACGCTGCTATATACCTATGCTAAAAAGTGCTCAAAAATTGAGTTTGCCTATCAACACAGACGATTTTAGACCAAAAAAATTCCAGCGAAGCCGGAGAAAATTTTTGAAAATTTTGATCAAAAATTCATTGGCGTTTTTAGGGCGCCCTAGGGCAAAAAGGAGGGGTGGGCACCGAAAACGTGGGGAAGGGCACCCCCCATAAAAGTCTAGTTAGAATAAAGCTAAACTCTGTGTGCTTTATATACAACTTAGCCAGCACAGTTCAAACGACCCTTAAGGAAAGAGATTTAATTGGGTAAAACCAAAACAAACAGTAACACAAAAAGTTTACATGGCTATAAGATCTTGGGGGGGGGGTTCTAAGTGCTACAGTATAGCTCAAACTGTATTGCGAAGTTCGCGAAACTAAAGTCTGACCATAAAATGTGTGTACAAAATCTGTAAGGCCTCTAGTGAATTCAATATACGTCGTAACGCCATAAAACCATATATTTTCGGAATCCTTGCAGCGAGACGAACATTTTTATAAAATTTTAAATTTTTTAAAATTTCAAAAATTTTGAAATATCGGTTTATCGGGGAATTTTTTCGGACCGTTCAAAGCTATTCAGCTCATTCTTTCAGAATAATTTTCCCGTCCGAAGACGCATCGATTGACACAAGAACGAAAAAATCGGTTGAGAAATAAGCATTTTATTCCAAAATTTCGTTTTTCCATTTCCTTTGATGTTTGCCGCTTTTTGCAACTTTGACTGGTTATTGCTCGCGACTCGCTCAACGGAAAATTTTTTCGATTATATTTTCAGGACCGCCTAGGCGCCCGCTTTCACCTGATATGTGGTATTTCAAATTTTGAAAGTAGATTTTTTGAAAAATACCAGTTTTTGACCAAAAATTTCGGCAAAGCAGATTTAACAAAAGTGAGTACATATAAGGTAATCATAAAATTCAAGCTGAGCTGAATCCGACGATATAAAGCTTTTGTTGCTACGACTTATATAGCGCCAGCAATGAATTTATAAACAATATCCCTTATTTCAGCTGGTTTTGCTAGTTTACACTGCTTCAGTCAAATCATGGTGGCAACATCAAAGAGAGCCAAAATCAGACTTTAGCGATATTTCACTAAGTTTTGAGAAGTTCGCAAAGGTTTCGGGGAATTTTTTTCAAACTTCGCTAAAATTTTCGCGAACTTCGTAAAAGTCTTGGCGAATTTCGGTAAGGCAGTACATCTTGAGTCTAAAATTAGATTTTAAAATTTTTCTGTTATTTTTTGGTGGATATGGAGAAAACCACTTAAATTAGCTAGCTAAGATTTTTCCCGAACTTCGCAAACGTTTTCGTAGACTTCTTAAAACTTAGCGAAATATTGCTAGTTTCGCGAAGTTAGCAAAAAAGCTAATTTTGTTTTGAGATACAACTGTTCCCGACCCGTCCTCCCCCCCCCCTCCCCCAATTTTTCAAAATCAATTTTTTGTTACCTCATCAGAAACTCCAGCTTTTCGTTTAAATTCTTGGAGTCTTTGAATGTGAACGGCAGGATCAATATAGTCAGATGTCGCTCCATGCTCAGCACCATGCGTTGTCTAACAATGCAAATACAGAACAAATTAAAATAATAAATAAATCTGATTAAATCTCACTTAAAGTAGTATTAAAAGTAGGTGAAAAAATTCCAAAACAAGGATAAAGAAGTCTAAAAATAGGTTCCCTTATAATATTCAATAGCAGTACTTCAGAAAGCTGTACATAAATTTAAGGAGTTGAAAATGAATAAATTTAATCTAAGACAAAGACAAAGACAAAAAAGAAAATTTCGATAAAAAACCGAAAACAAATTACCGAAACCGGAGCCGCGGATCCGGCCCGCTTTGACTGTTTTGCTGTATGGGGATCCAAATTAGGTCTACTGCCAGTCTGAACATTGTCACAAGACGCTAGAAAAAAAGAAAAATAAATAATTTTAAAAATAGATAAAAAGCTATTAAACAGAATAATAATATGTAATATCCGATAAAAAAATAATGAAAGAACACGGTTTCAAATATACAAAATTCGGAGAAATTTCGGAAGGACATGTCATTCGTAAAATTGCGGAACCGGAAAATGTATAATCTTTAAAATCTTTTTTGTCAAAAGCAGAAATTTCACCTGCGAAATAAACACTCGACGCTTGCCATATTATTTTAGAACAAATTCCGCTTAATAACATAATATTCGGAAGAATATTTTAAAAATACGTCTAATCCCTTTAAAAATTGCAAAAAACCTGCTGAAAAGGTGCTTTGTCTGATCCAAAATAATAAAATGAAAACAAAAATTTTCTTTCAGCTTTTATTCTAAATCCAATCAACCAGCGAATATTATTTTTAGATCCCAAAATATTCATCAAAAACTTTAAAAACGACAAAATAGTAGATCTAAAATTCAGGAAAAAAACTGCAAAAATATACCCAGCCCCCCCCCAACAAACACAAAAACACGCCATTTACTAAACATTATTTAACATTACACCTACCGCTAGTAGCTATCCCAACCACACTAGCAGATGCAGGGGCCGTTCCCTCAATGCTTCCGGCAATTGTAGATTTGGAGAGGCCCCCTGAACCCCCTTTTTCCTTGCCAATACGATCCAGGCCCCGTTCAATATAGTTGTGTAGGAACTGAGAGCAACGGGCACGCATAAACTGATCAACATCTACGTTGGGATGACGCTCCTTGAAATCGTAGAGATCTTCTAGAGCCTGGAAAAATTTAGGGAAAAACGAGGAAAAGTCATGAAAAAAGAAATTGAACTAGGAAAAACCCAGATTGACCCTGATGCCAGAACCTGTATAGAAAACACGATGTCAAAACCAAATTTTAAAATTTAAACTAAATTTTATGGCAAACAATATACGTACATAACCATTCTAAAAACGCTAAAAACTAAAATAATCTTCAAAAATATAATTAAATCTGATTAAAATGTAAAATTTGCTGGCTACACATTAAACAAGCAGAAAGCAGAAAATTGTTAATTCAGATTAGTCTTATTAATAAAAATGTTTTCTGATAAAATTGCAAACTAAACAAAAATCCACAAAAATGAAATATAATTTTTTTACTTGTTTGGTGGATTCTCGGCAGCCAATTCGCCGGAAAATTTCCGACAATTCCGGTCTATGCAGTTCCGTTTGATCGGATTCTTTGGTGGTCTGCAAAAAAATCACGAAAAAATACATAAACAGGGAGAAATCACGAAATTAAAAGTCAGGAAATTTAAAATATACGTAAAAGACGTACAAGTTGTCTTAATAGACATTAACAAAAAATCAATCTTTAATTCCCAATAATTTTCGTGCAAAACTGATTATTAATTTTTGAATCACTTTTTTCCTATCTTCAGAATTATTAATTCAAAACTATTAAACCTGTTATTAAACAATATCACAAAATCTCATTTAATTAGCATAACGCCATTTAGGTAGGGTCTAGTTTTCACATACCCAGCTCTATTTTTCACATTTTTCCCCAACATATTTCACATAAAAATCTCTACCTTTGAGCCAGAAGATGTGGTGGGGTCTTGATGGGCCTGGGGGTCACCCTCTGTGGTGCCCCCGGGGGGTGGGGCATCCCCAGTGGGGGCACGCTGGGCAGAATGGTGCCGACCCCCGGAAGAATGTAGGGCCTTCTTGAGGTAGGCCACAATCTCGGAACTGCCCGGATTCTCGATCAGCTGGGTGTGCTGTAGGATCTGTAGCATACAAAATAATCAAAATATTAAAATTTTAATGGTTAATTTAATTAAAAATTATTTAAAATTAATTAATATTTTGCCATTTAATGAATGAAAATGAAACTAATTTAAAAATTAATTATTAGTTTGCAATATAGTTAACTAAAATTACATTAATTTAAAAATAATTCCTATCTTGCAATTTAATTCAAATCACATCAAAAATTACAAAGATTGAATACATAGTAAGTAACACGCCTAAATTAAATTTCAACGGGACACGTTTATCAAATAGTATTATCAGTATTAGACACAGTATTATCAAATATCTTGGCAATATCCATTAACAGAATAGATTTAACACATTAAACAGGTGGACATTTTTGTAATATTTAGTCCCAAAGAAAGTTTGTCCCCCCCAAGCCTCGAAAACCAACCTCAATGCCAACAGGCTTAGCCAGGGAATGTAGGATTGTTTTGATGGTGCGCAGAGGCGTATCGGAGCTTCGTTCCTTCCAACTAGCAGAGGGAAATTGTTCCATGAAATAGTGCATTTCCAGCAGGATTTTGTCCAACTGCAGTTTCTCAATCACATTGGCTAACATTCGTGACATTTTCCAGAGACACTGCAAGAAAAATTAAAAAATTAAAAATACGTACAAAAGTAAATTAGATACAAAGTTTGAAAAACAGCTCCTGCAAAACCTGCATAAACCAATACACTGTCTTTTTCCTACAGGGGGGGGAGGGTGGGTGCTGGCGCCCCCCCCGAAATCGGTTCCCCTCCAGACTTTGGTCGCCCCCCTCCCGAACTCTAAAGTGCCCGGAAAAATAGGGTTTTGACTTTGAGGGTAAATGTTGAAAAATTTTTCCGGCTTCGCCGGATTTTTAGACATTTTTTAGCTATTTTAAGCTTAAATTTAGGTTAAAAAGTTAATTTTTAGCTCAGCAGCAAAAATAGCTATTAAACATTTTTGAAAAACTTTTCTCCCCCCGTCCCCAGTAATCCGTGCCCCCCCACACCTGGGGGGAACCGCCCCCCAGACTTCCCCCCCAAACTTTTTGCTTAGGAAAAAGCCAGATACATATACGAAAATGAAGAAGAATCACAAAGACAATTAGAAATTCAATTAAAATAATGAATACCGTAAAATAATGAATTACGTAAAATAATGAATTACGTAAATCAATCTTAAGCAAATAAAAAGTCAGAATAAGCTTCCTTTCAAAAATGCATAAAAATTCTATACGCAAAAATTTAAAAAATCAAAATTTAAACAAATAATAATTAAGTTTCACCAAATCTGAAAATTAATCTAATCAGTCTACGTAATTAGTACTCAAAATTTGAATATGCATAAAAGCCTCAAACCTTCATAACAAGTTCCATAAATTTGGGCGAACAGGCTTGGCTGGCTACGCAGTCCCGGAGCAGTCGAACCAGGGCAATCAGACATCGGGTCGGCTGAGAACGTTCCACCAATTTCACCACCATTACATTGATTGATCTGAAACAATCGAAAAATATCAGGAAATAACCCTTTAATGCCTGAATTTCCGCTGGACTAACGGGGGCAGAAAATGACTTGATTCTGAGACAGAATAAACTAGTATAAGTTATTTTAATGCGCAGAATCTCCCCTATGACCTGATGAAACGACGAACTACTGCCGGCTATGGATTCGTTTGAATAGCAGTGCTTGAACAGGGCTTGAAATCATCAAAATTTTCCATTGCTGGCGGAATGTCATAGAAACTCGAAGTTTCAAGCAGGAGTGGAAATATCTTCTCAAAATAGGGTAGACGCGTTGTAGAAAAAAAGAAGCAAATTTACAGACTGCTAACCATAGGATAACGTGGGGGAAATGGGGGGGTGCAGACCCCCCCAGACCGACAAAAACGGGTAGACCCCTCAGCGAAAAGGAAAAAAGGGCAGACCCTCTCGTCCAGACAGGAAAAAAGGGTAGACCCCTCAGCGATTTTTACCAAAAATAGGTAATTTTTTAGCAAATTTCAGCGACTTTTTCAAAAAATTTCTTAAAAATCGCTAAAAATTGTCATTTTTTACTAATTTTTGATCAAAAACGTTAAAAATTCGCAATTTTTGCTAATTTCGGGGCAGACCCCCTTAAAATTTTGGAATTTTTCAAGGGTAGACCCCTCGCCGAGGTCGGGGTAGACCCCCCCAGAATCGGACCCCGTGTTAATGTATGCTGCTAACCGGCAACTGGACCCTGTCCCAAAAAATAAGATACCAAAAATCATCACTTGGGCCATATTATGGCCCATCCGGCATTAAAGGGGTTAAGGATCAAATTATATTCAATTAGAAATCAATCAATACCAAAAATCTAATACACACGAATAGACCCGAATGTCCGCCATACTGCTCTAAATTTCCCAACTTTTTTTCAGCGTCAACCATGGAAACTACGTAGCACATTTTGGAGTCACTAAAAGCGGCAGTGACTTTTTTCAGACAAAATTAAGTGTAAGCTTTTTGGAGTTCGAAAAAAAGGATTACAAACAAAATTCCACAATTTTAGCACCTATACCAGTTCTAATGAAAATATCTCTCCTAAATTCTGCGCCCCCCCCCGAATTTCTAGAATCGGTTCAGGGACGGGCAGGCGAATAAATTATTACCAAATTGCATGAATTGCATGCATTTATAACTTTTGAGCACATTTGTCTTGTGCAAAAGGACCCCACCCCCCGTAGAAAAAACGTCGCCCCCCCACTCCAAAGTTTATAGAAAAGAATTTAGGAGGAGGAGGGGGGGGGGAGCGGGGAGGTAACCCAGAAAAATTATTGTATATATATATATATATACCTAATCACATGTGAGCCTTCCGGTATAGCCGATAGGCGATCGTCCAGTAGTACCGTAATCAGATTGTAGATCAAATCTTTCAAGGGGCCCTCCGTGCTTTCCTGTATCAGATCACGCTGATCCAGCAGCTGCAAGAAAAAAAAGAGAAAAGAATATGGGGGAAAAAAGTTGGCACAAAAAACACTGCGTGTTGACCAAAAAAAGCTCTAAAATCTAAGTCTAAATCTAAAAAGCTAAAAAATCTAAACGCAATCATCATTGCAAATAAATATGAATAAAAGAATCCTACAGTTCTGGAAAGGGAAAATCACCACAGGGGGGGAGTACCAGTAGTTTTTCCGGGGACGACAAAAATGCTTTAGCATAAATTCAAGAAGCTAAACCAAACCTAATTAAATGCAACCTAAATACAGACTGCACTTTTTATCTTTGGGAGAGGGAAAGAAATTTCTAGCCACCCCCTCTCCTATTCCCCAATTATTTTTCATTCAAGAACCCCCTGTTGCCAAAAACTAACCGAAAGTAGGGTAGAGGAAAGATTTCGATACAGAGAGACAATTTGATCCGCCGGCACATTTTCGTCGGACATATGGGTCTGGTAGGCCATACGAAACTGAAAATAGATGGCCTGCAGCAGTTGATCTACATGCCCGGACACCATACCCGCCTTGTCTTCATCCTTTAGAATTTCGGTGAGCTGAAAACAGGAAAACAAATTCGAGCACAGAAACTAGAAAAATAGCAAAAAAAACTAGTGAAAAAGGAGTATTTCCAATGCAATTTATGGAAATAAAAGCTAAAGGATCTCGTGAGCTTTTATGCAAAGGGTAACGGAAAAAACGGAGACTGTGTTTTTCCTGGCAGTTTTGTTTTCCGGTGGCCCCTTTCCTAAATAAGACAGGACAGAAATTTGCTGAACTATTAGTCTAAGCAACTGTGGCGGCAGAGAAGAAATAAATGAATCATTTTGACTGCAGCAAAAAATTTACTGAGACCTGCATTCACTGAAATACAGCCCAACAAGACCCCCCCCCCCCGCCCAGTCTTCGATACAACAATTTAGATACAGAAAATAGAATTCCAATAAATTCACAAGGCATTTAAACGGTTCTGCTTTCCTAATCTTCAAATTTTTGTAGAGAGGGGCCGGATATTTTCTGCGGGGGTCACTCCCAAAATCTCCCCCCGGAATTTTAGGGTGTCCAAATTTTCGCGAAAACATAGGCTAATTCCAAAACTGGAGATAAACTTTCGTCAAAAAAGGTTATTCTTAGCCCCAAATCCAGACATTTTTGTTTACCTTTTGCCTTTTCTACATGCAAAAATACGCCAAAATAGAATTCTGTTGACTCATGCTTGCAACCCCAAACACACGGGGCCTAAGGAAAGCCCCCCCGCCGAAACAAATTACTAAAAAATACCCGAGGGGGGGGTGTCAAAATCTACCTGCGTTAGCGCCTGAATACTGGTATCTAGCTGGTGAGAGGCCACCTGTATAATGACCGTATCCAGGGTAGTAGACGCTTCCATGGCCGTACTAGCCGTCAGAGATTTCCTGGGGGAATAGGCACGGGATCTAAAAAAATTATGCTAATAAAAATTAATTAGTAATAATAAGGTTACCAGAATGCTAATAGATAGGATACAAAATTATTATAAATTCATTCAAAGTAAAAACAAAATAGGACAGCAGCACAGCAAGAATACGAATATACACTGAATTAATTACAATAATCGTACTAAAAATCAACAAGTTTCAACAGTAAACGTTTAAAAAACAAAGAAATCCTCCGCCCCTCGAAGGAATGTCCCGATCTGATAAATCTTCAAAAAACCAGCATTTAGAAGAAAAAATCAAAACTAAAATTAACCTGGGCTGGTAGAGTAGTACAGGCTGCCGTATCAGGTCCAAAACTTCACTATGATCGTGGAGGACGGGCATTTCATAGTCTTCTGGTTTGATAGGATTTTCCCCGATATAATCATAGTCTAGCTGGAACATGCCCTTGGGGCGTTTGGA